>JABWIB010002968.1:21966-39994 GCA_016617825.1 Platyplectrum ornatum | reverse complement strand
TATATATATATATATATATATATATATATATATATATATAGGGTCTTTGGATGGACATCTCTGCACTATTACCCGGGTATGAGCGGCACTAATTGGGCATGAGGACTTACAAGATTATGCACCTTAAGGCTTAGACAGCTAAGGACAGGGGCGTAGCTAAAGGTGCAAAAGATCAACTTTACCCCTTCCCCCCTTTATAACAAAAATACAATTTCAAAAATGAAATCTGGTTACATTGTAATCCAGCATGTACATTATGTTAATACTAGCACTCTAGGACTTACACTTAAAAAATTACTAAAACATACAAAACTGAAGCTTATAATTGCCATAATTGTTGTGCTGATAATGAACATATTAAGGACAAGGGAGCAGATCCTGGTTCCTCCACTCTTTTTGCACGCTAGTCATTTCCACCACCAGGGGCCACATTTACTAAACTGCAGGAATGGAGAGGTGGATGGATTCTAACTCTCATCTGTGTATTGTGTGTTAGTCAGGGGCCCATGTACACAATTATAATAAAGATTTAGCAATACAGAAAGTTAAGAAAGTTCCCATGGATCAGAATTGTAAGTTTAATGGTTTTTGCCAACCCTAAAATTTCTCAAAGCAATAGTGTGCAATTAGATAGATAGCAAAAAACCCCACAGTGCCATATTGTCACTTATACATAAAGAAAAGTGACCATACTTCAACAAAGTAACCCATGGAGAAGCGCCTATCATTATATTATTGTATCTGACAGAAAAAAAGAGTAATAGTAAAAATCTGAGTATTTAGAGGAGAAGGCAGGGATTACACAGAAATAATAATAATAACACTGTGCCTAATGAGTTAATGGGAAAATGGGCATTACATCTGACAAGGTACAGAACCTTCCTGCAATACTAGTCATGGGGGCTATCACAGTCACTGACACCAGAGCACAGGATCCAGGAGCTGATCCAGAGTTATGGAGTAAGGGAAAAACAGGTGCAAATGTATACCTAGGTGAAACCAAACATTGATCTGCAGGGGAGGCAAATATAAACCGTGTAAACAGAATTCAGAGGTTTCTGAGCTCAACTCTAATTACATAACATAAAGCTATGGAGTTTTTTGAGCTCTTTATGCAAAAACAAAGTGATTTCTTTACATATAATTGATATAAAATGTATTTGCACCCCTCACAGTGCAACTCTGGATCGGCCCCCATGTGACCTCTACCTGTATGGTGGTTTCTCTTTTATGAAGTAGTGATAATGCTCCCTCTGAAGCCCACTTGCCTGAATAAGGGGTTAAGTGATTGTGATGCAGAACTCTGCTCTCTGGTGTGGTCCTGGAGGAGGGGTAATGGTGTAATGGTGGTGATAACTCCAGTATAGCAGCGTGCTGTCTGGTCACCTCATCCCAGACCCTGCTGCTAACTGCTGTGTCTGTCCTCCCCCGAAAGTGAAAGCTGAGCTCAGTCCTGCACTCTGATAGCAGCGTGTCTGAACACTACACACTGCACACTGTATACAAATTCCTACTGACAGCTTGCAGTAAATGATTTTTAATATATGGCCCCCCTGCCGTAAGGGCCCAGTTTCACTTGCTACCGTTGTGACCCCTATATCTATGCCACTGGCTAAGGATACAAATATGGAAGTACACATATATATTAAAACATATATTAAAACATAGCCATCCAACGATTTATCAATGCTTTTTATTGAACAAGCAAAGGGTATTATGAAGTACAGAAGACAAAAAGGGGAAGAGAGATATATAAGCATTGAAAATATATGTAAGAAATGTAAGAAAATAATATGCATAATATACATAGTATACATATACTGTAATAATATGCATATATATACATATATTATATATAAACAATAAGAAAAGAAAGAGGGAAAACAGGAAATGCACACTAAATAGGGGAAGGGGACACTTCTATTATAACCATCTACAAGAAAGTGAGGGCAGCCATACCTTCAATGTACATTCATAGGCTGATTAATCCATAAGTTAATAATCTGTTTGAAATGGTTCAGTCGCTTTGGGGATGCTAAGAATGAGGCAGACAAGGTAGAGATCAGTGTAGTTATTATGTTGTATTACTTTGACTGATTATGGTGTATCTTTCATACAAGGTTTGGGACTCTGTAGATAAGTATGACATTGGCTGTACCCCAGGAAGTGGAGCCGATGCCCCAGGAGTGTTTTATGATGCTGGACTGGCCCTACACACAAGCTACCAGGTGACATCTCCACATAGATCAGGTAACTGTAAATTAATACAAAATGTTTAAATCTGTGTTTTCCAAAAGCACAGTGGCCCTTCCATAATACTAGCCCACGGGGGGGGGGGGGGGGGGGGGTATCCAGATTATAAATCTGGATACCCTGCAGCACTTATAATCAACTTTGTCTGCTCCCTAATAACATTTTGTTTCAGTATTGATTCAATAGATGAAACTTTTAACCTGGTAGCTCTTTACCATATTCCTTATGTCTTCCACAGAGCCTTTATGTGACGCAAAATTAAATCGCAGACGTCGTTCATTGGCAGGTGAGACGTCAGGTATAATTGTGCATCTAAATCTTCCTACAATTTACCACTAGTAATTTACTAGTATTTATCACTGGTAAATTAAATTATGGAGCCATTTGCATGGAATGTCAATCATCAGGACTGTTATTAATGATTATATGCCCCAGGAACACTTCTGATAACATATATTTCTCATATATGACAGGTGATAATGACAGCGAGGACTTTGATGATTCTTATGTATTCCATAGAATAGATTTCCCAGAGTCTTGGTTGTGGAAGTTGGAGACCATGTCAGAGAAACCAGATTCTAATGGGTAAAATACTAAACCCTGATCAACTATTATGAATAACTTTCTTTTCTTTTAATATTGTTATGTACACTAGAATGTCCCAGAGCCGTATAGTGGAAAAAACCCGGATAAGTCAGGGGTAGGCAAGTAAATAACCAGACCTGAATCAAACCCACATTAGAGATTGGTCTGAGTGGTGGAGAATATGGCTAGATGGACAATATGGATAGATAATAGGGATATGGCAAATGATGGAGCTGATATGGAACAGCTGGAGAAGAGATGTGCACTTGCGTCCTTCTCCTGTTCCCCGCCCACCTAAATTACACAACATTTTACATTGGGGATCTTGGTGATCTGCAAGGGTCAGTTAAGGTAGGGGTATAGCAGAATAAGCGCTGTCATTCCCCGACCTTAGAAACCTTGCGCTGGCTGCAGACGCAGATGATGATTGCCTATTTTATGGGCCAATCTTCAGGATCTAGGCTTCTGTACTTGAGGCATATGCAATGATAGGGTGGAATGAAGATGTCTTGTACACAATGGGGCGTGTTAAGGCCCCCACACCCTATCCGGACTTCCAATCCTTTCCCCATTTTAAGTGAGGACAGCTTAGATTTTACCACCGTGCAGTAGTGTTGTCTCCTTGGGAGGCTCATGAGTCCATCATTGTATTTCCGCTGCCACTGCAGTGGTAGCACCACAGCATCTTCCACCATTCAAATTTATTGGCAACGAAACACCGACTCGCAGCATATGTCCAATACTGTTATGTGTTCCTAATCTCTTTGTGCTAGGGCAGACTACTCCCCATGCATGGAAGGGATTTACGCCACCAGGAAAATGGGATTGACGGGAAATGTGGGTCATGCGCCCCCGGTGTCCCTGCCTCATGACAGAAAAGGCTTCATTGCCGACATGTAGGATTGAGATATGTAAAGGAATGCTGTACACTGTAAATGCAGATTTGCAACATAAGGTCATTTTCCGCTCCCCGCAAATGAAATGTAAACTTTTTGGATTTGGCAATTTGACAATATAAAGTTTTCAAACCTCTACAATATTTTGTTTGCCCTCTTGATGGTCGCATTTAGTATTTATTCAGACCAACAGTGTTTTATTACAGAATTTCAATCAAGAGTCTCAATCTTTTCATGAAGGATTCAGTCACCAAATGGGAGGTTTTGGCTGTGAGTATGTCAGAAAATAAAGGTAAGTATGTCTTTCATATTTTACCAAAGCAGTATATAGAGATACCCTTGATACACATTGTTTTCAATGGGAACAGAATGTGTGAACTGCTAAGACTATGGGGTATATTTACTAAGCTGCGAGTTTGCAGTAAGATTGGAAAGTGGTGATGTTGCCCATAGTGACCAATCAGATTCAAGCTCTCAGTTTCATTTTACACACTGGAGAATGTGAACTCGAATCTGATTGGTTGCTATGGGAAACATCCCCACTTTCCAATCTCACTGCAAACTTGCAGCTTAGTAAATATACCCCCATGTCTTAGACTATGACTGCCATATGAAAACTATATGCATATGTGTGCAAATTACATTTATATATTAGAATGCACTACATTCAATACAAAGTGGGGTAAGCTACTCCAGTGCTGGTGCTAGGTCTCTGGGACACCCTAGGCGAGACCTAGCAACTCCCCCCCCCCCCACCCCCTCCTTGGACTGGTTCACATAGGAGAGGTGGGTGCCGTCATTCTATAGAGGAGCAGAAGACTCCCTTCCAATCCGAGTTATGATATACCTGGCATGTAAATAGAGGCAGAGAGGGAGCGCTTTTGCAAAATGTAAATTTTATAATATATGACAAAATTCAGGATATAAAGTTAAAACATACAAAAAATTGCTGGGGGAGGTTGTCCTTTGGAGCTCTGTTCCGCAACCTTAATCAGTGGAGAAGAGTTATACACACAACTGTTATTTAATCAATCATATGTATGGCGTAATGCAAAGTCTGGGAGAGAGAGTGTAGCATGCACACAGTGATATTTTATTTATTGTATATAATAGTTTTGCCATGTATGTAGCTATTGGAAAGGTTTCCCATTATCTGTTGTTTTATAGTATCAGAATGTTGATAAATTCTTTATCTTTGATCTTATTGGCAGGCTTCTGTGTGTCTCGACCATATGAAATCCAGAGTACACAGAACTTCTATATTGATCTGAAGCTGCCATATTCAGTAAGACGAAATGAGCAAGTAGAGATACGAGCTATTCTCTACAACCTTGGTTCCAGTGATATAAAGGCAAGTGGTGCAATGCATGCTTAGTCACAGACTTTTTTGTCTGTGTCGTGTTCATTCTACCATATATATATCAAAACGCTATCCACAAATGTTCCACAAGTTCACAGGTAGAGATTTCCCAGCATAGATTTTCAATATAGATGCCTCCTCTTCACCCTTCCCTATTAATAATAAGGATAACTTTGGGGCATGCCTTCATTCCATGTGTATGAAGTCAGGAAAGGTGGATGGGCAGACATTTACATTTTAATGCATAGGCTGGTCTGAGGACGAGTCATACTGATCATTTCCACATGACACCCTTCTACAAAGCATTGCTATGGATAGCTTCACTAGGGTTCTGAACATGTAAGTGGCCAGTTTTCAGTCTGTTTTTGATTTCCTCAAGTTAATTTTATGCCCTAATCGTTTCACTTGGAACTGCTGAATTGGTCACGATTTGTCGACAAAGTAATGCATCATGGTTTTCCTTTTGTTCTATATTTGTATTAGTTTATTAGTGAATTATATTAGTGAATTAAAAAAATAATGTCAATGGAAGTTTTATCATGGGAATTCCCTGATCTATGATGCTTGCGGGGCAGGAATTATATTGCTCAGTGATCTGCTAACATCAAAATCCAAATTATGGGTCAATAATACCGATAAACTCCAACAAATCTTTGGACAGATTTTCTAAAATAAGTACCCATATAACTGAGACACAAATTGCTTAGGTATGCTTAATAATTGTGAAGTTTTATTATTCATTACCAGGTCTTACAGAGTGACATCATATGACGTAGTACTTTACAATTGTAGCAAACAGTAAAAAATATTGTAACAGACAGACTGGATGGGTAAGAAGCTCATAATCTTACATTCTATAGGATATTGCAGATTGATACACAATGGAGCAACCGGGAGTATGGTAAAAATGCTCAGTGTTCTCTATGATCCAGTCACTCAGTAGTGGTACTACCAGGAGCAAGGGGAATAGCAGAGTGGTTGTAAGTAGGGTTAACAAAGGTTTAGGAATAGGTTGAGGAATTTGGTAAGCTTGTTTGAAGAGCTGAGTTTTAGTCTAGTCTTAATTGGTGAGGAAGGTTAATCCAGACATTGGGTGCAGCCCAGGAGAAGTCCTGTGACCAATAATTAGAACATTTAGGGACCGATTCAATTGACTTTGTGTCCCCTTACGCAGTTTGCACCAGGGAGAAAACGTTTTTCTTGGGGTTCATGGGGCCGCGTATAAAAAGATGCATATTTTGACTGCGGTAATAGATGGGGAAAAAACATGCAACCAGTTTTACCCCGTATTCGAAGGGAATTGAATCGGCTCCTTAGTGTAGAAGAGCAATGCAGGTCCTGTGAAGATCTGAGAGAACAACTGGTAAATATCCTGATAGGATATGTATGTAGGTATCATTTTATTGATGAATTTGTATTTTGTTGAAATAGTTTACAATTTCCGAAGAAGGTCAATTACCCCACGGTGAACTTTTATCTGCAATAAACTCTGTTTCACCCTTATAGGAAAGCAGATCAATGTTACATGCTAAATAAAATACAACCTAGTATAATAAACCCATTAAAGTGTAAACACAAAATAAACATCATGCAGACTTTAAACTTTGCCATAGGTGCGTTTACATTGGATTCTTGGAGAAGAGTTCTGCAGTCTCTCCAGTGACAGCTATCAATATTTTACTATCAAACCTGCCTCATCTGTAGCCGCCCCTCTAATCATTGTGCCACTTACTTTGGGATATCATGATGTGGAGGTGACGGCAGCTGGTCCGTTTTTCTCAGATGGTGTCAAGAAGAAACTGAAAGTTGTGGTGAGTTATGGTAATCCTACATGCTTTTAAGAAGATTGTATCAATGAGATTTTTTAAACAAAGTACTAAAGTATAAACAGTAGTAAAATAAAAAAATAAACAAATGCAATTGCTCTGTGACAATGGAGTTCAGATAATAATATATTAAATTTTATTCTATGCTAAACACAATATAATTTAAAAATATATATATATATTCTGATTGCTACAACAAATAAACATACATAAAAGAAAGATTATATAACTAGGATCAAAGCATTGGGGTGATAATGTATGGAGCTGGACACCCACTAGAGAATTATTTGGTCTATAGTCGTGAAATTGGGCTAAAAATTGTTCTAGTGTGTGGCTTAGATCATTTTTTTGAAATGGTGATAAAGAGGCTAAATAAATGAGTACAATTATCCAATTGATAATCGTTCCCTAGGTTTAATCATTAAATCAGTGTATTATGTGCTGTGGTGCCCTGCCCACAAGTGATGATAATAAATAAATCTACTCAGAGTCGCATTGTAGGACATCCAGCACCAGAGGAGAGGTGAGTAATGGGGAGAGGAAGTCCTGAGCTGATTGTAAGCCATCCCATCCATTCAAAAAAGAACTTCCTCTTCCCTTTTTTGAAGCCTGTATCCGGGCCTGGGTATATACTGAGTATGTACCAGGCTCGGCAGGGGGAAGAGGAAGTTCTTCCCTCTGCTGAAGTGGACGGGACTTGGACACTAACTAGCCACTAACTAGTCACTTATTAGAAAATTGCCCTATTTCTTGGCTCCAGTTACACTAGAACGGTCATCAATCTAGTGTGTGCCCAGCTTAACTTGTTAATTACTAATTGAATTAGCACGAAACCATGCCTCTCTCTATATATATATCTAAGGGACACTTATCAGCATTCGGTAATGTTGAACATCTGCAAAGTATTTCCCCATACAAAACCAACATTCTCCCTGCAATTCCAAAACAAATATGCGAGACACCTGGTAGACGTATACCACCCATCATATACTATATCAGTGACCTTGTGATAAGAGTGTAAATCCAGAATACAGAAAGCCAGAACACTCGAACAAACAGGTTATAGCGACAAGGGAGAGCTGGAAGTGAGGGGTTTAAGTAGGCAGCTAAGGGAGAATCCAGCAGAGCTAACAAGGTGCGCCTGAAAGAATGTAACTGCCTACAAAGAAACAATTCTTATTGTTGGAGAAGTGTATTTTTATTTCAATGATAATTGTGATATCAACATAAAAGCCTGGAAGTTGACTTAGTTTATCCGGCTGAAGCCAGCATACATCACATACATCTACAGTATCTTAAGCAGGTTGTTATTTCAGTACTAAATATACTTACTGCTGAGCCCATCCAGGAAATTAAGTTTGAAACTACCAGGGTGTGTGACCAGGAGAAGCACTATCCACTACAATGTGCATAACCTACGCTTAAGTTACCATTTATAATATTACCAGACTACTTTTTTTATTACTAACTTTACACCATTGTCCAGAAGAAAATGAATTCATTTATTTTTATTGTATTCTTTTTTACATATCCTATATTTGGTACTTAGTAGATTTAATTGGCTCATATAATTGTTGTTTCTAATTAATTAATTAATAAAAACATATAGGACTTTTCCTGATTTTGAGTCTAAACAAAAAAAACACATAATTATTACGATAAATGAGAAAAGTGTGGTTCTTTTGCTTTATAAAATAACACAAAGACCATAAAATATGACGTTTTCACATTTTCTTTTTAGGTCGATGGAACACTGCAAACACAGGTTTTGAAAGTGGTGACTTTGGAGCCAGAAGTAAAAGGAAAAGGTTTGTACTTTGTATCCCTCCCAATTTTTAGAAAAATACATTAACGTTGTGAAAAAGAATTCAACAAAATGATAAAAGATTAAATGTACTTTATATGAAAAAACTGAATTGTACAAAACCTAAAATCCTCATTGAAGTATAACCATATGGGACCTCAAACTTACACTGACAAAACAGAGAAAAGAAACTGCTTTGTTCAAGTATGTATGTATCTGGTTGGGGGATATCTTTAAAGACCTGCCTATCCACAAAATAGTCCTGCTTCCAAAAGTATGGAAATGATAAAGAGATGGACTCAAACAAAATCATTGGTCCAAGTGGAAATTTATAAATGGTGGAATGCAGGGCTCGAAGTGGGGGTGTATATGGTGGTATGCCATACCGGCACTTCTCCCACAGATCTAATTGAAAAACTAAAAATCTCCATTGACTTTTATTATATTCAGTGTTTCCATACCGCCACTTCTTAAAGTCCATACCGCCACTTGTAGATTTCCACTTTGACCACTTGTGGTATGGACATTTAGAAGTGGCTGTGTTTATGTAAATGTATAGTTTTTCAATTAAATCCACTTCACTCACTCACCCACTGCCGTGGCCAATGAGGAGTGGCAGTGGGGGATTGGAGTGGGGGATTGAAGGGGTGATTACTGGCAGTGGGGACCCCCTTCTAATTTTCTTTTACCTAGGGCCCTGCCTCTATATTCATCCCCACTTCCAGCCCTGGTACACATGTAACAGATTATGGCAGAAGAGACAGATTAAGTAACAGTAGCCCATGTACAGCACACACCCCTTTTCTCCTCACACACGCTATGAAACCTGACATGACACAAGTTGTACGTTGATTAAAAAATAGAAAATGATATATATGATTATTTATTGAATGAGATAATTGGTTTTAGTTTGAAAGTTAATTTAAGTAAAAAAGAAGTAATGACGGCCATAGACGTAGCCAGTAAAGCAGAAGTAAACCATGGAGGAACTTACAGAGCACACCACTTGCTCAACGCTGGTCTCAGCACTGCACCCAATGAAGACGGGAATGTGATCCCTGCCTATCCTGACAAGACACTGACATTACTCAACTGAAACACCACCAGGCACCCCATACTTGTTAAAAAAAACTTTCCACCAATCAGAAACCACACAAGCGTAGTGCCCCAACAAATATTAATAACTAAGACCACATTAAGATTGATTGGAGGTTAAGTGGTCTTTATCTGAAATCAAATTCCACTTTCTTTAATGAGGTTTTGTTTAGCACGTTTAATGTACACGGCAAAAACTTAATTGTGTCTCCTCAAGAGAATCTTCTAACAGTCTTGTAATCAATCAGATGGTATCCAGACAGAGATTATTTCTCCGACAGACGTCAAAAATGTTTATCCCAGAACAGAAGTTTATACAACTATAACCATCCAAGGTATGCACTAACTTTTGAAGACGTTATTATATTGTGTTTGTGTTGTCTTTCTGTTCATATTCTGGGTGAATAATGATGCTAATATTATTATTCAGGAAACCCAATAACGCAGAAGGTGGAGAAATTGATTGATGGAATCAGTCTGAGAAACCAAATCACAGCTCCCAAAGGAGATGGAGAGCAGAACATGATGACCCTTTCTACTAACGTCATTGCTGCACTCTACCTGGATTCCACCGGACAGTGGGAAAGATTTGGCATTGAACGCAGGAAACAAGTGATTCAGTATGCATCGGAGGGTAAGAAAGTCTGGGTAGAACAGGTTGTATTCCCTTTTGAGATGGGATCATTTTTTTTTTGTTATTTGGTCTAAGAGCGTGTTCTGTTGTCTCATGATACTATTTGTGCCCTTTGCATTAACAGGCTTATCTAATCAAATAGCATTTGGTAAACCAGACTCTTCGTATGCTTCTTCATTGATAACAGAATCAAGTACATGGTAAAAAACAACTTTTTTTTTGTTCATCTTGCTGTGCACACAATGTCTTCTGTCTTTTTCTGTCATTACTTTTCGCTTGATGTTAGCATTTCCCTTTTCACGTTGTTTGCTATTCACTTATGTTATATGAAGATCACCGTTTCATTTTGTCAAATATATAGGTTTAATTTTGTATTAAATGTGCATACTGCAGTTTGTTCTAATTTTATAATCCTTTTATAAATAAAACTGTGGATATTAAATGTATAGCTTACAATATCAACATATATAACAAACAAAAGCCAACAAGTAACTGTGACCTAAAACCCAACTTAAATCTATTTAAATTCTTAAGCTGGGCATACACTATAAGATAAATTGTTCTAATCGAAAGATTTTTTCAAGAGTGGGTAAAACCATGATGAATTGCAGGGGGGGGGGTGTAAAATGAATGTCAGTGTGTGCATGGGTGCCCTGCATCTGGGACTATGAGATGCATGTACTGACACAGTACACTGGATCAGACCCCATGTTATTATGGTCGTTGTTTCCACGTACCGCGTGCACTATGTATAATAATCGATGTCACTGTGTCTTCCTCATTTTAGGCTCACGGCCTATGTTGTTAAAGTTTCTGCTTTAGCTGGAAAACTAATTGTAGTGGAAAAGCATAGACTATGCAGTTCTGTGAAGTGGCTGATACTGAAGAAGCAGAAGTCAGATGGGTCATACCAAGAGAATGCCCCTGTGAATCACAGGCAGATGATGGTATGTACTGCCACATTGCCGATGAGAAGTTTTAAAAAGTATATCTAGATTACTGGATCTAGATTGCTCCCCCACTTAACACAGATCCCAAAGGTTCCATAGCTAACAGTCCTGGAATTGGGAAGCTACATGGAACTTTATTCATCCCACCACAAGGTCTGACTTTATCTAATAAATGGTGCTCCTAGGTTCATATCTGTGGGTGTTTCAATATTTCATTCAAAAATTCTTTGAAAAGTTGTTGTTTTTTTTTTATTAGGGATGCAGTGGTTGCAAAAATGGAACGTCTATCAAGGTTAACGTTCAAAGAAGAGTTATTGATTTCATTTTTTTTGGTTATTTGGTATTAACTACATTTGTATTTAATGACTTCTATGTGATATTGTGCAGACAATATATATATATATATATATATATATATATATATATATATATATATATAATATTGACACATCAACTTTAGATGAATACAAGCTAATATATAAATATTAACAAACAAAATAATAAAAGTATGGGTATTAGCGCAAAACTATTAAGCAAGCAGCTGTATATCACAGGTAAATAAAAACCAAAACCCTCATAGTATGAAGACACCAAAAACAATTACTCCTTATGGAGCATAGTGAAGATCACAGTGCTACACTTTCATGCAAAAACAATTTACACTGGGATAAATCTAATGATTGATGTAGGCACCATATAGCACTTTATCTATGGTAATATACTGTATATGGGTAAATAAACGTCATCGAAGTTTAAATGTTTGTTAGTTCAGATAACCAGACTCACTCTCAGTCCCTTGTCTATTTAGCAGTTGATCAAGGTGCGGGCTTCTGGTCCCTCCTTAACTGCCAGTCTAACATAGATAGTGTTATATGGTGCCTACATGAATTATTAGATCTATCCCGTGCACATCGTTTATGATGCTCCATAAAGAGTAACTGTTTTTGGTGTCTTAATATATAAATATTGACTCCATTCAATTTACAATTTATTTTACAAAAAAACTTATTATTGAAAAGGTTGTTGTCTCATTATATCTATCCTTCACTTTATTATATAAACTAGGAATTTTATTTTATGTGTGTTTCAATAGGGGTTAAGATCAGCCTGGAGCTGACCACTTTTTATATATTTGTGGTCTTTTTACAAACTGTAGTACTCTAGGTTTCTGTTCCCATAAGTGTCTGGAAAATGCCCATTCAGATCTAAGTTCACTTATAAAGGCAAACTTGGCTCATACCATGTTTCATTCTTGTTTATTGTGTTATGTGTGAATATTCTGCAGTCCCTTGAATCAATCTAGTAATATTGAAATAATAGTCTTTCATTAAAAATGACATTTCCAAAGTTTAAAGAAACCAAAGATCTAACAATTGGCAGCAACAATGAGATACTGAATAGAAATTGAAAAACTAGTTGCTAAAGAGAGCAAAACAAACCCTAAAACATTTTTAAAGTATATATATATTGCAAAAGGATAAAGGAGGCAAATTTAGGACCCATAACATGAGATGGGTGGACTGATTCATGATAATAAAGGAAAAGCAGAGGAGTACATGGTTGGAATAATGCATAAATATGAAAATGCAACCCAACCATTTCTCAATAATTGGGTAACAGAGGAATAAGTCCAAAGGAGGCTTAACCCCTTCAAGACGCGGCCTGTTTGGTCCCAAATGACAAAGCCCTTTATTCCAAATCTGACATGTGTCACTTTGGGGTATATTTACTAAGCAGGGAGATTGCAGTGAAATTCGAATTTGGGGAAGTTGCCCATGGCAACCAATCAGATTTGAGCTCTCAGTTTCATTTTACACTCTGGAGAATGTGAACTCAAATCTGATTGGTTGCCATGGGCAACTTCCCCAAATTCGAATTTCACTGCAATCTCCCTGCTTAGTAAATATACCCCTTTATGTGGTAATAACTTTTTAATGCTTTACTTATACTTATCCAACTGATTCTGAGTTGTTACTTTCGGTTGCCATCATTTTTTAAACCCCCTTTAACTTTTTTAGGGCGGTAGGTGGCTCAAACTTAATAGCAATTTTTCCCAAATTTTAAGAAAATTTGAAAATTCCAAAAAATTTTGCAGCCAGTTCACGTTGTATGTTGCTTTGAGGGGCCTGCGTGATAGACACCCCCATAAATGACCCCATTTAGAAATCTGCACCCCTCAAAGTATCTAAAACCGCACTCTGAAAGTTTGTTAACCCTTTAGGGGTTAACAAGAATTAAAGCACTGTGAGGGTAAAATGTCAAAATTTCCTTTTTAGAAATTTTACATTTTAATCCATTTTATTCTGGACCGATGTTAACCAGGACAGATGTTACCCATGAGACAAAACGTAAAATGTAATCCCCTGATTCTGCAGATTTTATATATATCCCATATATGGTTATAAAATGCTATTTTGGTACAACGGAGGGGTCAGAATGAAGCAGCGGCATTTGGCTTTTTTAGTTTAGATTCAGCTGGAATGGTTTTAGTGTGCCATGTTGTATTTGAAGAGCCCCGGTTGTATCAGTAGAGTAAAATCCCCCAACAAGTGATACAATATTATAAACTACACCCCTCAAGGAACTCATATACGGATATAGTGAGTAGTTTGACCCCACTGATGTTTTGTAGTGTGAACATTTTTCAAAAGTTGGCATAGTACTCGGCAGTTACTATGCGGCCTATCGTGAATGAAACTAATGTGAATATCAATTTGTAATGCTGGAAATATTCACACTAGTTTCATTCACAAAAGCTGAACATAGTAACCGCCATGAGTAGAGTAAAAAAATGATTTTTGGTAAAAAAAAAAAAAATCCCCACACGAACACAATAGATTTAGTTTTTTAATGTTTTTTATCATTATTTTTATTATTTTTTATTTTTAATTTTGTACACAGACTTTACACAGGATATGTGCTTACTATCTTACAGATCTGTCAGTCTTCTGTCCCTTTAAAGCCGCAATTGGCTAGTTAGAAATGACGGGCGGGATGGGCTCCGATCCTGTCGGTCGGAAGAGGTTAAAATAATTAAGATAAATAAAGCACCATGTTCAGATGGCATACACTCAAGGGTTCTCAATGAGCTTAACTCAAAAATAGCTAGATCGCTATACTTAATTTACATTGATTCAATTATACCAGGTTCAGTACCAGAGGATTTACAAATAGCAGATGTTTGCCATTGTTTAAAAAGGGGATTCAATCATAACCAAAGAATTCTAGACCTAGACCAGAGAGTGCAACTATGTTACTATGCACTTTATACTATGTAATATTTTCAATGAAGTATGAAAGAAAGCACCCATGATGCCATTCCTTGGCAGATGAACCAAGAACAAAATGATAAGCTTCTCCTTTGTACCTGATGTGGCACAGTCTTTTATTACAAGTCTTTATATTTTATTATGAATTAAGTACATATTTTCTGACCCTTCATGCACTAATAATGCTGGTGCTTCTTTCCCTCTGTGTATTACTGTTACAGTAATATTGTGCATTGGTTTTATTTTAAACAGGGTGGAATAAAAATGGATACACCTGAGCTGGATTCTACACTCACAGCCTTCGTCATCATTGCCATGCTGGAAAGTGAGGCCATCTGCGCTACATCCACTGCGGTAAATGACTGAACCATTATTTTACCAACCATTGTCCTCATTTAACAAACTCCTGGTTTACCTGTCCAGATGTCACCTGCTTTTGTCTCACTAAACCGTCGGTGGTGCTTTATAATCATAAGAAAAGACCTGGTCCACCATGAGGCATGTGCAACTCTGTCTTTTCAAACTAGAGTACACAGTTGTAACACTGATCAAAGGAGTTTTACAGGGGAGGAAGAAGTTTACTAACCAGGTTAATTTACAGTAAGGGTGTGTTTATACAACTTAACCCAACCCATACATATTCATTGGTGTAAGTACGCACATTTTAGACCTTATCCTATGCATCAGATACATGTCTGTGTTCACAATGATGCTTACCACCAAGATTTATGACTAAATCTAGAATCCAATGAATAACCATATATCCTTGCGATTGAATCAATAAATGTATACAAATATTGTTTTTGCTTTGTATAAATAAAGAAAACGTAGTAGCGAGGACCAAACAGGAGTAGCGCTCTGTGAACCTGGCAGGCCAGAATGACCAGCGCTCTGCTCGGTGAGCAATTGATATAAGTATTCACTGAACAGGTGCTAACAATTAACACAATTGTAACTGATGAAAGAAGAACCAAAAATACATATACAGCGCTAATAACCCCTATAATGTGTGAGAAAAATGAATAGATGGCAGAGACATAAGTCACAGGACAAATGGTTGGTTTAAAACACACATTTTACTCATATAAAAAATTATTAGTATAGCCAATACTATAAAAAATACAAAAATTATATATATCCAAAGAATCTAGGTCAGGATATGTTAATAAAAATAATAAAAAATAAAAGATACAATCTGACGTCTTGCAATAGCCGCCAAATAGGTCCGAGAATTTTTAATCAACCTTGCGGGCAAAATGGGAAATATATGTTGCAAGACAGCAGATTGTATTTATTATTTTTAATAATTTTTATGTTTATGTATATATTTTTTGGAGGTTTGCCTAAACCCTTATATACAGCTGCTCCCTAAGTGTCTTTGAATTATCATCTAGGGCAGTGGTTCCCAAACTTTCGAGTTCGAGGCACCCTTAGGGTCTCCATTATTTTTCAAGGCAAAATAATTTCCCATTTTTTAAGTTTATGAGTAAAATAGTGTAATTACTATTTAGGTAAACACAGAAATACTTCAGATTGACATTAAATCTTGAGTTGCTTCTATACAAGATGTAAAATTGTGCTTCTAAGAAACACTTGCAACATGCTACCATGTCAGAAAAGACATTTCGTGGCACCCCAATGAGAGCATCGTGGCACCCCAGGGAGCCTAAGCACACAGTTTGGGAACCACTGATCTAGGGGAACTGCTAGCGCTGAGTCAGTGTTTTTTTCTACTGATGAAAGAAGGTAATGAGTTCAACAGCGGCCCCTAGGGGCAGATCAGGAGAATGTCCACTTACAAGGGCTGCTGGGCTATTGTTTTGTAAGGGGGGTTGTTGTCAGTATGAGGCAGCAGCAGGTCCGTACCAGGTTTTAGCTGCCTCTCACCTTACTCATGCTGCATTCTGTCACCCAGCACCAGGATGCAGCCAGTCTCACTTCCGCCCCTCATCTGTTTGTCCTCACCCTTCTGTCCAGCCCTCAATCAGCCATTGGCTGTTTCTTAGAAGCACAATTTAATCTTGCAGCTGGGTCTCCTCACTGTGGGTTATAGCGTCATATATATATCTATATCCGGGTTGTATTAATTGTTTGGAAAATTGCACATTAAAAAAAACAGTATGACTATGACTACTAGATGACTATGACTACTATATACCCAAATTTACACTGACATCAAATATACCCAATATATACTTTATATAGTGCTATTTATATGTATGTATATATATATATATATATATATATATATATATATATGTATAACAACAATGTACACAACTTAGAGGAGCTGATCGCGGTAGCCCACTACAAAATAGTCCCAGCTTAATAAACAGAGTGAAATATAGTCACATAGTCCAGTCCGCTACTTGTCTTATCCAGGTGTCCACTAGATCCACAATCAGACCGCAGCTTCCCTTGTAAACGATGGTGTCCGGTCACCAATCAAACAACGTGATCTATAGGATAAACATATACAGGGAGCGCTCCATAGTGCATTACCAAAGACTTTTATTTACAGAAATCTAAAATAGTACTTCGTACCAGAAGAATGATAAAAGCAGGCACATAAAATATCCAAAAACAGCACGTCACAGCAATCGATATATATATCACCCGGTCACCGCATACGGGAAGGCGTCCCCTCTCCACGGCTTCTTCCTCCGGTTATGATTCGTGACGGCGGCGTGTGCACCAACGCGTTTCGTTGGTTTACATCCAACTTCTTCAGGGAGTGGACTACAAGTGTTCTCATAATCTTTATAAAACAGCAGTCACGTGAGCAAACAAACCAATCAAGTACTTCCTACCCGAATCATAGCGGGGAGGGCTCGTACTGCCGTTCATTNATTTTGCCACACATGTGCATAAAAACTTTTTACAATACAAACAATAAAATACTTAAAGCAATTTCTAAATACATACTAAAATACCTACAGAAAAAACATGGGACAGAGATTCAGTGCTCTAAACTATAACATAGATCATTCACGTGAACTTTCCATAGACCCATGTCTCCTAAACTGTCATTTCATTCACATAATAAGATGACATAGTACAAAGCTGCTTTATCCACATATTCCAAATCTCACCGCCTCTTTCTTACTACAAGAACGGGGTAATATCCCAGGACTCATTCAAACCCTTTGGATACATAGTATCCAGTGTTGTTATCCAAAATGTTTCTCTTCTAGCCAGTTTCTGAAGTCTATCACCGCCTCTCTGATCATCTTTAACCCATTCNATTGCCTTAATTGATAGAGTATCTGTGTTTGCATTATGATATTTCAAAAAGTGTCTAGGGACACTGTGATTAGATACTTTATTAAGGATGTTTCTATAGTGCTCTAGGGCTC
>JABWIB010002968.1:8975-20056 GCA_016617825.1 Platyplectrum ornatum | reverse complement strand
ATCCTGTGTTCACCCCTGAGCGTCTCTGCTCTCTCGCTGCCTAGTCACTCTGGTGCTCCTGTCTTGTGTGCTAGTCTTCCTTGCCTTGGTTTTCTGCCCTTGTACTTTGTTCTCCTCCTAATTCCCTTTCTCTGCTTCTCCAATTCCCTGATCTTTTGCCTTCAGTACTCGTTTTAACCCTTTTACTTCTGATCTCCACCTCCTTACTCATTTATCTTTCTCTCTCCTTCTCTCTCTCCTCTCTCTCTTTCTCTCCTTCTCTCCTCCTCTCTCTCTCTCTCTCTCTCTCTCTCTCTCCATCTCTCTCTTCTAGGCTAACTCTTTAATCTCTCTATAATCCTAACTGTCAATACTAAACATCACCAAAAAGGTTCTATCAGCGTGTAATAATATTTTTTGCATACCTAACTTACAATCAGTGCACTCCATGCATGGATGGAAAAATGACCAGTTGTGTGTCTACCATAAAACTTCCTTAAGTCCTACAAAAACACATCGTGTTGGAAAGGTGTTATACAGAAAAGATCTATATTTAAAGATGATCCAAACACTGCTCTAGTTTAAATTTTGTAGAACGTCACAGACTATGATCAGGTCATAAGATTTTCTCTCTCTCTCTTACTCTGTCTCTCTCTCTCTTGTGTTCTGGAATAGTAAACATTCTGCATCATATAAGTTATTGAAACCTTTTGATTATATTTGCATTGAGATGTACGCTTAACAGATATGCAGGAATAGCAGGCCACAATGTTCAATATCATCTGTGCCATCGCTCTGTTAACGACTCCTCTGGTGCCAATGAAAATGAGGAGGAAATTGGAAGCTGGGAAGCCTGGGTCAAATATTATATTTTCTTTACTCCTATATAATAATGACAAGGTACCAGTTCCAGGTCTCCATCCTACACCTGACTTCTGCAAATGACACTAGTTGAGTGTATTTAAATTAGAAGCAGGGTTTTATTAGGAGCAGTCGCATGGACCTCTGATCCACACGGGTCCTTAAAGCAGTGGTATAGTAGCATAAGTGCTGCTAACCCCACACAAGAGAGGGGAGTCATGGTGGAGTTCAATTCCCGCTCCTGTACACACACACACACACAGACCTCCGTTCATGTTTTTGAAGCTCTATGCAATACTAATTATTGTGTATGTGAAGAGAGACCACTCCCTTTGCACACAAGTGATTTCCACCACTAGGACCCTTACCTTACTTTTACACACTGAATTAATGGAAATAGATTGACATGAGGACCCTGCATAAGGGCTTAGCCAATCCCTTTACTGTAAAAAAATCCCTTTAAAATTTAAATATCTCCAACCATGACGCACCCGCCTGTCCGCCACCAGACAGACTTCCAGCACATTGAGAATCCAGATCTTTGCTGGAGGAGGGCAGGTGTATTCCTTTGGGTCCCAAACCTAGATCTGGTCCTAAAAGTTTAAAATTCTTTAAAATTCCTGGTAAATGTGAACTCTAATAATAATTTTTCCATATGATTTCTTTTTTGGCACCTCAGATTCTACAACTAAGTATAGAAAAGGCTGCAAAATACCTAAATGAGCAATATCATTCTCTGCAAAAGCCGTACTCCATTGCAATCGTGTCATATGCGCTAGCCAGAGCCGGAAAACTGCAGGACACAATGAGACTGATGTCTGCATCTACAGGTATAGTGTTGTCATCTGCATCAATGTTGCTTCTCTTCCATAATCTATTGTTAGTGCTATTCCAATAAATAATGATAAAAATGAAGGATAAGTCTCTATGTTACACAGAGATAAAAAATGTATTCAGGTATTAGAAATAAATCTTACATCCTGGTTCGTGATAATGAGAACTTCTCGGAGCTTAAGTCACCTGAACTACAACTAGACATTAGTCACCTATAGATTAATAGTTACATATAGTTACATTTGAATTTCATTGTGGAACTTTAGCAGTTACTTGCAGTGTAACGTATGTATGTTATTCCCTAACATCTTATTATAGATAGCAGTCACTGGCTGGATCCAGACTCTAGCCACATATCTCTGGAGAGTACAGCCTATGCGCTCCTCACATTTCTGGAGATGAGGCAGTATGACCAAGCTGGACAGATAGTTCAATGGATAACAGATCAGACATTCCATGGAGATGTTTCCATATCAACTCAAGTATGTAACTCATAAATTCACTTACAATGACTCGTCCTAGTTTACCGTGACAAGCAACACAATTAATGTTTTTACATTCATATGTACATACAATATGTTATCAAGTGCTGCTACTATCATTCCAATACTACAGTATGTCTACAACATATAGCTAATATTACTACTTACATTAGAACTACTAAAATACTACTACTACTACTACTAGTACTACTTTCTCAGAACTTCCTAGGATATACAATTCTCTTCTACAATCAATAAATGCCCAAAATCCAGGAGTTCTCCTGGGCTGCACACAATTTTTGGAATAGGCTTCCTCACCCAATAAGACTGTCATCTTCTCACTGAGGGCCAGATTCAGATCTTTACACTCTCATGACTTACACTCATCGGCAAAACCATGTTGAATTGCAGAGGAGGTCGATGTCATTAGTTGCAATCAGTATTAGAGTTGAGAGATGATGTTTCTAGCACAAGTCTAATAACAGTGTAACAGTAACGCTGGTCAGTATCTGTGTGCAACATGCAACAACAAAGTATTCTCCCTGCATGCACACACTGACATTCATTACACCCCCCCTGCAATTCATCATGGTTTTGACCATGGGGGTGTAAGTCATGTGTGTAAAGCTGGGCATACACTATATGATTAATAGTTCCAATCGAAACATTTTTCAAGAGTGGGTAAAACCATGATGAATTGCAGGGGGAGGGGGTATAATGAATGTCAGTGTGTGCATGCAGGGAGAATACTTTATTGTTGCATGTTGCACACAGATACTGACCAGTGTTACTGTTACACTGTTATTACATTTACCCCCCCTGCAATTCAACATGGTTTTACCCACTCTTGAAAAAATGTTTCGATTGGAACAATTTATCTTATAGTGTATGGCCAGCTAAATGCTAGACACACACAGTAAGATAAATTGTCCAATCTGAAGATTGGATAGAAAAGGAATCTTATTTATATTTATTTTTAAGGGAATTGGAAACAGACATACACAGTGCAATAATTGTATGGAAAAAATCATACAAATTAGGACTTGCAAACGACCAAAACATTTTTGGTTTATGCTTCTAAAGTGGTCCTTAATAGCAGAATTATTGCAGTGGGTACACATTCAAAGGAAATCGAAAGATGTTGAAGAGATCTTCCAATTGGAAGATTGTAATTTATCTTGCCATGTGTGCCTAGCATAAGTCATGAGTCCCTTACCACATTCCCTAACCTCCTTCTTTCTTCATACCCACTTGGTCTATATTAGAATGATTGATGAAATTGTGAAGCGCTATATAACAACTACAATAGCAAAACAACTACTAACTCTACTACTCATACTTTTGCTATTACTACTAATACTACAATACTTAATACCTTGCAACTGTTCCTCTTTAGTAGGGACAGTGTTTTGATTTGTGGGCCCCAAAAGAGGTTTATGGAAGGAAGACTTCTGTAAACTTGCTCTCTTCCCACCTTTTCTGTCTGTTACAATCCAGTCATAGTTGAAATTGTATAGCAATGCGTATCTAAACACAGGGCCTCCGCCAGGATCACCCTGGTGGCAGGGCCCCCCACATAACGCCAGAATGTCACCGCAGGAGGCCGTGGACCGGCGCCCTGTATTGGTGTGCTGGCCGCTGCCGGCATACCAGTACAGGGCGCCGGCCCACTGCCGGGGGGTGGGGGGACGGCCAGGCCCAGGACTGTAGGCCTGGCTGTGTTTCCCCCCTGATGGCGGCCCTGTCTACAAATATAAACCTGTTAATTAATAAATAAATTCTGTTCTGTTTTTGGGATTCTCCAATACCACTACACCTACTACTAATGCCACTATTACTACAGCTGCTACAACTAGTGTCATTATTTGTTTCTTTTTGAATATGAAAGTCGCATTACATTTTTATTACATTTTATGTTATTTTGAAAGGCTACCAACATGGTGTTCCAGGCTCTTGCTCAATATTATAATGATGTCCCAGATCTTAAAGATTTCACCATGGATGTCACTGTCCAGCAATCTAGAACTTTATTGTCTGTATATAGAATCTCAGAAGAAAACGCCAAGGTGACTCACATCAAAGAGGTGAGAGGTGTGAGGAGGCGAGTAACGTCTGAAGCATGCTGAAAATATTATTATATATTGTGACCATTGAGGAAATGTGTTTCTCCGCAGACATCATTAACACATGACATTGTGGTTACTGCAAAGGGAAAAGGACAAGCAATTCTGAAGGTAAATATAGTCAGCCTGTTTACCCCCAATGAAATGTCATCTATTATTATCTGTATTATTATTATTATTATCTGTATTATTATTATTATTATTATTATTATTATTATTATCTGTATTATTATTATTATTATTATTATCATCTGTATTATTATTATTATTATTATTATTATTATTATCTGCATTATTATTATTATTATTATCTGTATTATTATTATTATTATTATTATTATTATTATCTGTATTATTATTATCATTATTATCTGTATTATTATTATCATTATTATTATTTAACTGGCGGAAGTTTACGGAAGATGACTTACTACAATTCAGATTGCCATGATTGCCTAAAATTGTATTCTAGTCCGATGGACCAGATCAAGATTTTACTTACTATTGACTTGCTCATGACATACGAGAGAGTTGGGTAAAACCATGATGAATTGCAGGGGGGGTAAAATGAATGTCAGTGTGTGCATGCAGGGAGAATACTTTATTGTTGCATGTTGCACACAGATACTGATCAGCGTTACTGTTACACTGTTNTTACACTTGTGCTGGAAACATCATCTCTCACCTGTAATACTGATTGCAATTAATGACATTTACCTCCCCTGCAATTCAACATGGATTTGCCCTCTCGTCAGTAAGTCGTGAGTAAGTCATTAGTGCCTAAAGTCTGAATCTGGCCCAATGCTCTAGAGATCCCATTTTTGTACACTCTGGGTTGAATCATGGACGATCAGGTATGTGACGATCCTTCAGTACAAATGATTATCAGTGCTGTCTCTCTCCTTCCAGGCGGTTTCCTTGTATTACCCCAATGAGAAACAGACTCAATGTAATCATTTTGATCTATCTGTGACAGTTAAGGATGAGCCTTTTGGTAAGCAGATTTCTCCAACTCTGCATCTAATAATTCCACACATTGGACAGGATGCAGACTTAAAAGTGATTTCCATGTTAATGCACACATTTACTTAATACAGACCCCCCCTACTTGTATGGAATCAGATTTGTATGACCGTTCTGATGCGGAAGACACTGAATCATACTGTACATTGAAAAACCACACTTGTGATCACAAGCCAGTCACTTTGTATGAATAGGGCCTGATATTGTTATTATTATTATTATTAATTAAGACGTTAATGAATGCATAAAACTTCCCACACAGCTAAGAGACCAGAGGATGCTAAATCAACCGTATCCATTACCATCTGCACCAGGTAGGTCAAATTTATAAAATATATAAATGTACAGTACATGTTACACTTGAATCAGGCTTCCACATTTTTAATGGGAATGGGTCATTTAATGGGTATTTTATTGCCAATGGATCGAAACCCATCCAGGCCTATCCTCACATCATTGGACAGAGGGACTAAGCTGAAATTGGATTCACTCTTAGTCATTGAACAGTGTAGACATGGCCTGTCTCTGTGGGCCAGTCCAGGGCCCATATTTACTAAACTGCGGAAATGGCAAAGTAGAGATGTTGCCCATAGCAACCAATCATATTCTTGTTCTGTTTTGTTTTACGTTCTAGAGAATGTCAGCTCATATCGAATTGGTTACTCTGGGCAACATCTTCATTTTGCCATTCCAGCCGTTAGTACAGTAAGTAGTAGTAAATACAGGCCCAGATATCTTTACGCCTCAATCTCTACATAGTACAGCCAGCCCTTGAAATATGCATGCGGGAGTGGTTGGGATATGTGACCGAGCACTTGCAGACCTATCAGAATGTTTTGCTCTGATGTCTATGTATTTGGAGGTCTTCCAACGTGACTATGTGTTAGACCTGAAATCTTAATCTATAGCAACGCACAAAATACTTACAGGACAGGACCAACAAAAGGGTATAATAACAGAATTGTAGTCTAATAGTAATAATTACATATCTGAAGATGGATTACTAAGGGCTGATCCAGAGCTGAATATTGTTTTGCACATAGACCTTACATGACCTTATGTTTAATCTGTAAATTAGAGATGAACTAAAAGAAATCAAAAACTCTCCCATCATTTTGGACATTTCTCCTGGTATCCCAGAAGTGCCAGAACAGGTTTCCCCATCCCTAATTACCATATGAATTTAAGATTTTACTGTACAGGGCAGGGTATCAGGTGTGATTTGCATACATCCCACCCCCATGACCCACCCCCATACAACCCTGGATTTAACAGAATAAATTTTCCTTCCCTCACAGTTCAACATGGTGTTCCCAGGTCTACAATTGCACCTACGTTGTCCTTACTGTCGCATATACTCATATATGTGGCATGACATCAATACAAATATTTGCATCTGAATAACTGATGTATATCATATTGTGTAGCCAGTAAAGAGATACTCTGTAATGGAGCATTTTATATTTGGCAGATTCCTAAAAGATCAGTTTACCACCATGTCCATCCTAGACATCTCCATGATGACTGGTTTCTCTCCAGATATCAATGACCTCAATAAGGTGAGTTTATAAACTTAATATTGAATAAATATTTTAGGAGCGCCTCATATTTCTGCTCAACATGTCTGTAATGAAACGTATGCGCAGGGAAATTTACTAAAGGGCGGTTTTGGGGCTGCTTTAAAACCACTGCAAATTGCAGCATATCAGCACTGGTTTCTGCAGTTTTATTTAGCGGTTTTGATAATTCACTTTCCGGCAGTTTTTACCTGCAGTTTGAAACCGCTGTCGTCTTTGATCGTTTTTTATTCGGTTTTCTTTTCCTTTTTACTGTGGTTTTAGTGCTTTTTACTGCGACTTTTCATTCGGTTTGCCTTTCCATCAGCCATCAGTTTATGCTATTTCAAGTAATCGTCCTGCTGATTTTAGTTTACAAACCGGCGCATAGTAAATTTCAAATAGGCAAAATCGTCATCAAAACCGCTGAAAAACTGTTTATTGGACATGCTTCAAAATGCAACGACGATTTTGAAATTGTTATTTGCGGACGGAAACAAAATCTGTGGATTCCCACCATTAAGACACTTAGTAAATCTACAAATGACCAAACCGCGAAGAAACTCACACTCAAGTTGACCAAACCTTTAGTAAATTTCCCCCATGATCTTCAGACCAACAATTCCCATCCAGAATTCAGTACAGAGCCACCCTGTGGACATGTATGTAATTGCAGCATATTACTGCAGCAAACGTTTCTGGGATTGTTTGCAGACTATCAAGAAGACAGTGTGTACAGAGAAATTGTTCATCTGAAGATCGTTTGCAGAGATATTTCAAAGCAGCTGACCTTCTGCAAAATGTGTGCAGCCAGCATAAGGGCTGATTAACTATTAATAAATGTATAGCTCAATCTCGTCCCATCAGTATTGCTTGTAATAATAAACACTAGGTGCTGCTGACAGTATATTGCAGTTATAATCAGTCGCTGGCGCTCTTCTCCTACTTCAGTGGGGAACGGAACGGGGTAACAACTCACCCCCTTAATCTACATTTACAGATATATATATATATATATATATATATATATATATATATATAAATATATACGTATATAAATTGAGTGTTTTCAGAGGTGCGCTCATAACATCAAAGACAGGTCAAAATTTAATGTCCCACAATCAGTTCTGAAATATTACTTCAATCCACCAGGTTGATTGGGTTTCTATATTCCCGTGAAATTTCGGTCCACAGCTCACACTCCTCAATACTGGGACCGAAATTTCGTGGGGATATAGAAACCCAATCAACCTGGTGGATTGAAGTAATGTTTCGGAACTGATTGTGGGACATTAATTTTTGACCTGTCTTTGATGTTATGAGCGCACCTCTGAAAACACTCAATTTCTGTACGTATGTTACATTTTGCTTTGGGGCAGTGGGTGTGAGCCCCGAGTGGGAGTGCCTGTTCTCACTTGTGTTATTTTCTGGATTATATATATAATATATATATATACTAGGGCTTTGCAAAGCAGTCCTCAGGGACCACTAACACATTTCCCAGGTCTATTGAGCACATATGTGTTTATTATTGACTGACTTGTGAAAAGATCCACAGATTTTGTTTTGTTATGTCATATGTGATAATAAAGAAACGTGAAACACAAAATTCATGAATCATTTTTTAAGGCTATTTCCTTTCTTTACAGCTTAAAAGTAAAGTTGGCCGATTCATTTCACATGCAGAGATTAGCAAAGCATCACTGAACAGAGGAACTCTAACTCTGTATTTGGAAAAGGTGAGGAATAATTTCATTAAAATAGTACACATTTTTATTATGCAGTCTCCTTGGACATTTGTATTTAACTTACCTTTGAAAGTTCTCAAGGGTTGAGGCAGAACCTTCAATAAAATAAATATCCTTAAATAATTCAATTAATTCATTTATACAGTCGACCAATATCTACAAAAAAATACCTCTTAAGGCGTCTATGATGAGTAATGGACAATCTATTAACAATATATCAATTAATAATAAATAATTAAGCTATTATATATGTTGCTAAAAAATGTAATTAAAATAAATGTAGAAAAAATTATTAGTATTATCATAAAAAACTGTTAATTCACTGCTGCAGATTACACAGCCTGCCTTACTGCATAGACTATAATGAAAACTAGAAATGTGCAAAATGAAATCATTTCTATAATTGTCTTCATTTGCGCTGTAATTTCTAGTTTTTCATTTTAGTTATATGTATGTAGTTCTGGGGTTCTCTTGTTCGTGTATAATGTGGACACTTGTCAGTCCTGCAACTGCGTCTGTAGTCCGTTGCCACCGCTTCAAAGAGGACTACAAGAGGACCTTGACAGACATGGATGGCAACTTTCCAGAGCAGAACGGAAGAATTACCCCTAACCCTCCCCTTATATTACCCTAACCTTAAACCTCTACCTTCCACATCAGTGGTCGAAGTGGAAATTTAGAAGTGGGGGTATGGACATTTAGAAGTGGCAGTATGGAAACAGTGAATATAATAGAATTCAATGGAGATTTGAAGATTACATCTATGGGAGAAGTGGCGGTATGGCATACCCCCGTGTACACACCCACTTCGAGCCATATTCCACATCTTAACCTTCCCCTTCTAACAGCAATTACCCTAACCCTAACCTCAACCTTCTGCTTCTAACAGCCTAACACTCAAATGTTCTAACCTTAATTCACTAGCCTAACCTCAACCAACCTACTATCAGTGGAAATTTAGAAGAGGTGGTGTGGGAACAAGCAGAATGGAGTGAATGGAGATTTGTAGTTTTTTAATTAAGCCAGTGGGGAAAGTAACGGTATGGCATGCTCCTGTATACACCACCACTTCAAGCCCTGTTCCCTACAGCGGCAGTCCACAAAGAGTTGGAGTGGGGAATATAGACTGCCCCCCCAATCACATACACACACACTCAAACCCTCTTTGGGGTTAAAGCATCACTGGAAAAGGGAAATGTCAGAGAGGACAAGTATACATGTTCCCAATGCATAACTTCAGAAAAGGACTGTTTTCAAAATTGATAAAGCCAATATTGAAAACAGGCATTTGAACCAAGGAAACACATCCCTTATCAGCTGCAGGGTCCTCCTGTCAAACATACAGAACAGTGAAATATTCCTGTACTTGTGTCTGGGGAAGTGTCAGTCATTCTGTCATTCTGCAAAACTGTTATGGGACTGCTCTTATATTGCTCTTGAAAGATCCATTATTTGCGTGGGGTATTTAGAAATGCGGGATGTATATTTTTACATTTCCATCGGGGTCATAAATTGTCTATGTTCAAATCTGCAATATTTTTTCCCATCCTCAAAGCAGATTTGAATCATAAAATAAAGTTTTGGTGAAAATGAACACAAGTGCAACTCACGTTTTACTGTTTGTTCACTTCCACTACTCAGATTTCCCAGGCAGAGGAGACATGTCTTACGTTTAATCTTCATCAATACTTCGAAGTTGGCTTTATTCAACCTGCATCTGTGACAGTATATGAATATTATGCTCCAGGTAAGATCTTAATTAATAACCCTTATTTACATATAATAACAATACACTTAATATAGGGGGTGTGGTTACACTTTCCTCCCGCCCAGTAAACAGCCCCATTTAACCCTTCCCTTACCTATGTTGCCCTTAATAAATATTATTTCTATTCCCCCTACTTCCAATGTGATCCTAGATGATTCATGATTAGTGTGGTGGGGTACAAGGGGATTCCCGAGTCCGCACTGGTGGAAACAGCAGGTGTCCACATCCCTCACACAGCATACGTTTGAGCAATACCATAAATGGAATAAATCAGCATTGCTTATCCACATTTTAGTAACATCATAAGAGACTGTTAGATCTTGGAGGCGAGCCAAGTAGCTGGCTGTGTTCAGTTATTCTTCCACTTGAGTGAGTGTTTGGACCGCCTGGCAAAGTTGTGATGAAATGCGTCACAACCAGTTCATTTCAGAGTGGGGATCCTTGGTCATATGAACAACTAACATTGCTGATTTCTTTTTCCAACATTTTTATTTTTTTGTTTTTATGCAATGAAATGCAGGATATAGTATCCCAAAGATCTCCCCACATCTACCCCTCTTTACCTTCCTTTAACAACATCTATTATAAGGAGGATTGTGGATGCTCAGCTTTAGATTGTGGATGCCCAGCTTTAGATTGTGGATGCCCAGCTTTAGATTGCGGATGCCCAGCTTTAGATTGCGGATGCCCAGCTTTAGATTGCGGAT
>JABWIB010002967.1:48437-59161 GCA_016617825.1 Platyplectrum ornatum | reverse complement strand
GCATGGGCCTTCTGCACTGCAGACTTGGACATAGTTCCCTTGTGGGAAGATACTGGCACGATACAGCGGTTCACACAAGTAGCCTCTGTTGGTGGAGAGAGAGCCAGGTTTGCTTGCAGTGAGATAATACTGTTATCAAATATACCATCAAAGGGATAAAAGGTTTTATAAAAATCTGCGGTATTTGAAGTGCTGCCAATGTATGCAGTGCCTCTATTGTTGTGGCATTTGACTTTTTTTTTCTTTCCCACTCTTGCTTTGAAGGACGGGCATAGTCGGATATTTGCCCTCGAACCTGAGGAAATAAACTCAGGTGTTTGATCCTGAATACACTTGTTTTTTTTCCTCTCTTCTCTGTTCTGGAGTGATGAAGCGCTACTGTTATCTAATGAAAAGGGGGGTATATGGGGGGACAATATGATGTACACTTAGACTTATGCCCTCCATTTAGAACTTTTTCTAAGTCTGAGAGCTATTTTGCCAAAGTGTGTTTTACAATTGTTAATGCTGACTTCCTTGATGATGTGACCACTAGGGGGTGCCGTTTCATTGTTGCATAGGTGTAGTATTGGATTAAGGGATTCTGTGTGGTTGCTTCCCCTCTTATACATGTGCCATTTGTATAGGAATGTACACTCCTGAGCATCTAAAGGGAAGAGGAATGTTCTTTATTGTCCGGGGGCATTGTCTCATAGAAACAAAGNGCAATCGCGGTTTAACTCTAATTTTATTTCTCCCATGTGATTTACAGTTTTCGTGTGCAGGTTGCGCTTTTCTGCACTTTGCACACGTCCGTGTGGCTTTCTCCTGAATTGCTGTGCGTGTGATAGATCAGGCACTGCCCGCCTGTAGCCTGTGCCNTGAATGGGTGGAAGAGCGCCTGGCCGATTGTTTAGAGCTTTCTTTTGTATTTCAGATCACTTAATTCATGCATTGGACAACACAGTGCTCTGTTGTGTAGGCCGGAGAATAGGGGGTTATAGATAAATGTTTAAAGTCATTGGTTTGACAATGTTGCTAGGTTACAGGCCGGCCTGGGACAATACACGTTCACTAACTTTGCTGCACCTGCAAATAGGACAGGCCGCTTTATTTATCCAGTATCTTCAGATTAACCCTGGTTTTCCTTTCTCNCTCCTCCTAATCACATTATGTCAGCTCGGAAGGCAGTGTAGTGTTTTGGATAATTAAATTTATTTAGGTCTTTAATTAATGGCTTGTCTCCGTAATTCAATTCCATACACGTCAGGCTTTCAGGTCGGTCTGTACATTGTGGGGCTGCTTATATTTCATGGCTTTTCTTTACGCTCATAGAGACTTTGCTTGTTTTGGTTCTCCGGTATCCAGCGATCCTTTATTTGTAGGCACTGGATGCCATCGNTGTTACAACAATCAATTGCTATGGAGTGATGAGCCCGGGCATATTGGTATTATGTCAGCCAGCCATTAGAGAGTGATGGGTCGCTATATACTATGTATATACTATAGACATGCAAACTGTGTATAGGGCCACAGGTGATGATATATTAATCGCTTTGTCTTGAATTTTTGTTTATAACAAACATTTCAGCATTGTGTTGTCTTGTTCCATTCTCATTTGACAGATCATGGCATAAAGTTGTGGCTAACGAAATATATTACCAATTTGCTTATAGGACTTGTCATTAGACATATTGCTTAAGTTTAGGGGGTATATTTACTAAGTGGTGAGATTGAAAAGTGTGGAAGTTGCTCATGGAAACCAATCAGATTTGAGCTCACATTCTCCAGAATGTAAAATGAAACTGAGAGCTTAAATCTGGTTGCTATGGGCAACTTCCCCCACATTGCAATCTCACCGGGTGTGAGTGTCTAGAATGAATATGACCACTAACTTAACTTAACCAATCTGTTCCATGGTTGATACCAGTTCCTGGTTTCTCTGTAATGTCCCTGTATGCTCTTAGTGGGGTGCGCTTCCCCTGTTAGACTACCACTTCCAGGTGTTCTGCTAATAATGCAACTCTATTCAGTGCCTGACCTTTATTACCTACCCCCCCCCTTGCTTGTGGTCTATTGCTGTACATCTCTGCAAGTAAACGGATCCTGTTGTGTACAGATATGTGGTTTGCATCTTCTGTGCGTCAGTGGGGCTCTATACATTTTGTGCCTTTTTTTTAGTTTTATCGGGAAAATAAAAACACATTTTATCCTCTTAGGAATATTTCATTTTGTTACAGCAGGTTTGTGTGGGTTAAGTTATTGTATTTAATACATCACNTATAAAAACACTGATGAATTGTGTCGGCATTCCACAACCCCCCTGAGTGTACACTGAGAATTGATGTTCTAAACTCTATTGACTTTATCCCAGTTGGGCAGATAAGAAAAATCCTGTACCTGTGAGTGAGCGGACATGATCTTCTTATTGCCTGGGCATCTCTGTTTGTCTGCGACCCTTATCTATTGGCAATAGCAAGGAAAATCTGCATTTACGTATAAATTAGAGTTCCATATTGAAATAGTCAAGTTTTTTCTCTGATGGCCTGTACTGGGTGTATGGGTCAGGTCTGGGCAACCTCTTCCTGTGTAATAGACCAGTGTAGATCTATATTGTAGATCCATCTAAGTTTATGGAACACTCCAAATTAATTCCTTAAATCTCTGTACCTGTAAGAAACTGTGGTACTAATACCTTTATCACCATCTTGATCTTATATATGTGCCCTGCAACCCAGAAGGCGATTGGTGGAGGGACAAATCACTGTATAGATTAGTCATGGACCAATCAAGTTCAGAGACCATGTTCTATAAGAAATATACCCAATACACATTGCAAGCACCATAATTCACCTGTGTGCTGGGGGCAGTATTTTCTGTTGATGGACCCATTAGCTTCATAATGGAACAATTAGTTTGACATAACACTTGGTTAATGGCAATGTCTGTCTCATTACTGCACAGTGTTCTGACAGATAATGCCGTTCATTAGGAATCCTGAAACTGGTTTGTTGAGGTGTAATAATGTTGTAGATAAGATAATACGCGCAGGCAATTGCACTGGCTGAAAGGTCGCCGGCGTTCACAGGGCCGGTGGCATCTCCTGTGTGCGCAATCTTCCCAAAGTGTCCAGGATTACTGNAGGAATCCTCAAAAATATAGATTGCGGTGGCTAATCGCTCGAAGCCGTATGTTTACCATATTTATAAGGAGAAAGGGCTCTTGTTCATGCTTGCTGTGTGTGAACCTGACTGCTGTGCTTGGCTGACCAGCTGGTATTCTATTAACCTTACCGCCCTTCTGTAACTACTGCATTTAATTATCTGTGGGATTCNTCGAGATGATTGGTTAATGTCAAATGGTGGTAAATAAGCTATTAAGTTGTCTGGCAATAAAGCTCTACCTGCATATTTGTTTTTACTTTATAGCTTTCAACTCCCTAAAGAGATTCACAACTTTAATAAAACTTTGTTGCAACTAATGTTTTTGTTTGTTGTATTTACATGATACGACAAAATGATCTTATGTGGCTATAATATGATCCAGTACAGAACAGAGTATATATAATATATTTTATATATATATATATATATATATATATATATATATATATATATATATATATATATATATATTCTGTGACTGTCATTTCCCGCTTCGTTGTACTGTTCCGTGAGACACACAACTGCGTGACTGCTGGATTCATATCTGTTACAAAAAAGAAAAATAGAATAGAGATCTTTTCTCCATTGGTTTTAATACATGCTAGTTTCAGTGATTAGGACACATTGTAGTCTGGCCACCCAGACAGGCAATGACTGCTAATATTAACCAAGAACAATAGTGTGGCCATTCTGACTGCAACGAGGATTACAGAACATAATGGGGCCCATCCAAAAATAATGCAAATACAGGACAAGCAACAGGAAGCAGCAGTAGACTCAGCAGAGCTCGGCTCCCAGACAAACCATGGACTTAGTTCACACAATGGCAACTTTAGCACATTATGTATTCACAGGATACTCATTATTCCAGTAGGCTTGCCAGATCAGAGATCAGCCCCGTTTATTGGATACAGCACATGCACAGTTTGGATAGAAGGCACTAAAATGCCACTATGGCTTGGCAGGGCGGAAACGGCTGCACAACTAGTGGGTACATTCATTTAGAGACTTGTGTATGTGAATCCATAGTCACTGATCAGGGCAGATTCTCTATATTACTCCATTAGTGACCCCTCGCTGCGAGCGTTCCCGTTCAGTAAGCTGCCCCATCTGTAAATATGGTATTGCTCATCACTTTGTGTTTTGTTTTTGGTCCTCTAGGAATTACGTGAAAGCGTTCCCTCTGCTCAGCGATTTACATACAAGGCCCGACTCGTGCATTGTTACTTGTTTTTTTATTTAGTAAAGCCCGCTCTGTGTAGCAGCGACATGATGATGAGGTGCTTTCACTCCAGATCTGGTGGAGAGAACCGTTCTTGGCAAAGTTTGTGGAAAGTGCAACTCGGAGATGCATGTGCAGATGGACTGTTTATAATCTGTCTGTAGGNTGGGGAGCATCTATTGCCATTACATGTGAACGCCCTAAAACTGCATGCTTTCTGTTACTGCATGGCAGATTTAAAGGGACACATTACACAGTATAGTAATAATAATGTTATTTTCTCCATATCTGCAGGACTTGTGTATGTATGTGAATATGGAATATATATATATATATATATATATATATATATATATATATATATATATATATATATATATATATATCTATATCTTCTCTACCGTGGCACTCGGAGACTTTATAATTCCAGACAAAAAAAACAGCCAGGTTATTCCATATATATATAATTTAGCATTGATGTATGCTGCGCAACTTTTTCCCAGCACTGGAGAAGAGCTTAAAAAGAATGTAGTTGTTGCCCTAGAACATTGCACAGATCAGCTAGTCATTGTTTACACATCCCCGGGGGGTATCCTTATGTCATGCTATGAAATAAGTATATTGTAATTATTGCTTACCCTGTCTTCCTGATTTATTAATCATTTATTGTTATACGCAGATTGGGTCTTATATGCATTATTTCTAGTAGACGACCTGTGTTATTTTGCATTGCCCCTTACAGTCCTGGGTGGCTTCGGTGTAAATCTGTGTCACTCCTTGGAGGTACGCTGTGTAGCCTTTGCTTCCTCCATACTCCTCCTTTAAGTATTCCTGGAGGGGCATATTTTTTGGCTCGGGGTCAGGGCTCTAGTGGCTAATTAAGTGTGACATTATCAGTACACAGCTGATCTTTGACACTGCGTGGATCTCTCATTTGAATACATTGCTTGTGTGCACTTTTATTATTTGGGCTGGATGTATCTTTATCAGGGGTCATCTCTGGTCATGGGAACATTAAAACCTGCTGGTTGCTTTCATTCCAGAAATATTCTGTAAACCTGAATGCAGCAGGGTAGACGTGAGCCTTCATTCACCCATTATTAAACCAACCCTTCCCATTAGACTTGTGAATAAGGGTTTTGTGCTCCCTGCAGTATTCTATGGAAGTGCAGCCAGCACGGCATAATAGACAGGCAGGTGTAATAACTGAGGGGTTTCTAGTGGCTGCAATCAAATTCTCACCAGCGCAAGGCGCGTCCCGTTATTACACCAGGTGCTAAAATGAAGTCTCTCCATTGGACGTAAAATTGTGTTACGTGGTTACAGGTATTTGGCCATTTCCAGGGTCTCTCTGCATGTCTGACAACTGATTCCTTGGCCCATGGACTGGTTGGGTTTTCATTCGTTGGGATTACTAAAGTGCGGCGAAAGTATTTATTGAGATGTAGCAGCCAATCCAATTCTAGATGACGTTCCATACTATGTAGTAGCTAAGTGAGAGCTAGAATATATTTGGTTGCTATGGGCAACACCTTTTTCCCCTCACTTTAGTAAATCTAGGCCATTGAGGTGATTTTAAAGAACTTTTGAGTTTTATCCCACTAGGTCAGTTATACTACTGTGATACTGTATTTTATTTGGGAGTATTTTTATTTTATTTATTTTTTATTCTGACACAGGTTAATGTCTGGAAATTAATCTCCAGTACTTAGTGACGTTTGTAGCTGGAGGACTTACAGGCATATACAGAAGTTGCATTTGATATTGCTAAGCTGGCCTGAGAGGCAGAGGGATAACATGGTGGCTGAAACCTTGGATATCTGATTTGGGTTCACCATTTACTTTAACATTGAAGCCCTGGAGAAAGTCCATCATTGGCCACTCCTGTATATAGAGTGGACAGTCCTGTTACCAGCCTGAATCGTACNTCTACATGATCCTTTTTCGTTTTGGTTCTCAAAGTACCTGTTGGAGTCCAGTTGGGTTTCAGGTTTTTGGCGCAGGACGAACGAGTTACGAGTCAAATCATTGGGTCTACAGAGCAAATATCTAGTGGAGGAACGCGCGTGCTGAGAATTGAGTAGGTTAAGGTGAAGAACTGCGGCTTCCATGTGTAACATAAAGTGCGTTCTACATAATATTGATGACTGGTCCTGGCTATCGGTCTTTGTATTGCCGGTGACATGTCCAGGCTTGTTCACATGTATTGTCCTCTGTGGGGGTTTTCCCACCGGTCTCTATGAAGGAATTGGACTCCTCTACTTGGAATACAGCCTAAATATATTTGATATTCTAAGAAGAAGCTGCATACTCGTCAGGTTATTAGAAGTCTCTTTATGCTGACTTTTTGAAGCTGTCTTAATGCCTACGCCTTTGAGGTGTTTACCTTTCCCCACAAACGCTCTATGTAATTACCGCATTCCACTTGGCAAATAGTTAGGGATCCATGGCCGATGTTCACACGAGCCGACGTAACCACCTTCCCTTTAAAACATGTTTTAAAGTGGTCCCATTGTAGGTGAAACTGATCGAGTAGGAAGCTGCTGCCTATCTGCCCCGCTATTGGCACGCACCAGATAAAAGGTGGCCGCGTACAATGGCTGGCATGCGTCCAGAGCAAAGGAGTCGCTTTAAGCAGCAGTAGATGCTTATGATTATGACTGGAATGTATGAGATCTGCTGGCGAGATTAGTGTGACTATAAATGTGACACATAGCTGCGTCCCAAAGGGTTTTTAATACGGAGGTTCTAGACTTTGTATTAAAGAGCCCTCTCCTCCCTCAGTAAAATTCATCGCTTCTTTTCTTTCGTTACCTGATACTTGTGGGAGCAGTGATGGTCTATTGCAGACAAAGCTTTCAAAGAGGTGCTGAAAAGCGACAACTCCCAGGAGACTTTGCTTCAGATGCTCGTGAATTGCTGTTTGCAGGAGTCTATGGACAAGTACATAGTTTCCATTGCTGGCATCCGGCTGGTTGTTTGTCCAATTGTTTGCTCTTTTATATATTATGTTTTTACCCGCTTTGTAGTAAATATCATAATTCCCTTTTGGTTTAGATTTTATTTTTTTCCCCCCCATTTAAATACATGCAACTCATTAGAATGGACCAATATGCGTAATTGAAGGTAAAAGGTCTCAGTTAGTGTAGAAGTGCGAAATGGGATCATGTTNGATTCAAGTGTCAACTGTTTAGGTATCAATCGTCGCAAACAAATGCATAAGCCTGACGCCCTCAGACGTATATCTGTGTATTCTAACTTGGTTCTAGCCCGCTGTATGTGATAAAATGCATGACTAACTCTATTTCTGTTTAACTTTTTGCAGAGATCTTACACGCTGGTTGTTGAAGCATGGGATTACAATAACAAGACCAATAGTAAGTATCCAGAACCTGAAGTATACATGCGTTTGTATACACAATTTATTTTGTGTATCGGAGTACTGTGTACAGTGGAGCCATTTTGTGGATGATATCAGTGGTCGATGTGGAAATGTAGACGTGGCGGTATGGAAACATAGACTATAATATAAGTCAGTGGTNATTTGTAATGTTATAATTACATTAGTGGGAGAAGTGCCGGTGCGANGACATGTTGCCTCATTGGGGCCGATTCAATCCCCTTCGCGCTAAGTTTTTCTGCCTTACGCTGTTTGCGTAAGGCAGAAAAACTTTGCGCGAAGGGGCCCCAATGAGAAAACTCGCATTTTTTCGTTCGCGTCTCATTGTCCCGTAATAGACGGGAAAAAGCGCACTTCGCATTTTTTCATGTCTTCGCGAGGGATTGAATCAGCCCCATTGTCTTGAATTCTAGTAAATATTTACTAAGCGGTGAGATTGAAAAGTGGGGATGTTGCCCATAGCAACCAATCAGATTCAAGTTCACATTCTCAAATGTGTAAAATGAAACTGAGCGCTTGAATCTGATTGGTTGCTATGGGCTTAGTAAATATACCTCTTGGTGTTGGGCAGGATGACTTCTTGTACAACAAAATGGCTGCCTTCACGGGGTGTAAGAGACATGTGTTGTAGATCTCTATATCTAGTTCATTAAGGTATAAATGCATGCATTTGTGGTCCACTATCCTGTTCCTTTTATTTACCACACTACTCAANTTATCAATTAGAAGAACGTTCAGGTGTTAAGGCATTTTGCTCCCTCTTTGACGCATAAGAGACTGCGTCGGGCTCCTTTTCTGACCTTCCAGGCAAGCTGCCGTCTGATGGTAGTTTTTNAATATATTTAGTAGTACTATGACTAATAGTTTGTAAACTGCCGCACAATAAAATGACTTTCTTTATAGAAAACGAGGTAACAATGGGTTTATAATTGACGTATTTTTCTATACTTGTTTGTACGTATTCCAGCTGCGCTCTCCGATACGCTCCAGAAAATAGCGCGTAGTTACGATGGAGCTCGTTCCAATGACATTGCAGGAGGCTTTCTTACATTACCTCCCGGAACGTTTCCCCCCCTNACTGTTTGTTAGAGAAGGATCTTACGGTTTATTTTTGTTTGCTATGCTAAACGCTCTGCCTTGTGCTTTTCTTTCCACTGTGTGCGAAGTTAATTTCAGTGTTTTATGGTAATTCTTCACTTTCGCAGTCAAAACAGAGCTTGCTGCAGGTCATAAGACCGTGTCAGATCGTTTGAGTCATAAGGTCCAAGGTAGAGAGTGAAATACCACAGATATGTACCATATTCCGGGCTACTGTGAAATAATATTTCAGGATCTAATGCTAAGTAGACGCGTGCTGNGGGTAGTGCAGTGTCTCTGTATAATGGCAGTGTATACACAGTGTAAATTTCCCCCATAGATGGAAATGCAAAAAATACTCAGTAAATGACTGTTCTTTATCTGTGTTTATCTTAAGATGAAGATGACGGCATCATAGACAAAGCCCTTCACTCCGGCATGATCAACCCTAGCCGCCAATGGCAGACGCTCAAGCAAAATGCCGGCATGTCCCATTTCGAGTACCAGATCCGCGTAACGTGTGACGATCATTACTATGGTTTTGGATGCAACAAGTTTTGTCGGCCAAGAGACGACTTCTTCGGACACTATACCTGCGACCAGAACGGCAACAAAACCTGCTTGGAAGGCTGGATGGGACCAGAATGTAACCGAGGTGCTTATTCTATGCCATTTTTACCACGTGCATTAATCGCCCTTACACCTCCTGTGTCCGTGTGAGTGTAACGTCGACACTCCGTGTGCTTGCTCACCCGCTCTAAGACTCGAGGACACCCTATGAAGCTACCAGTATGGCCGCTTAGAACCTGTAACCTATTGTGCTTGGCCATAAACGCGCCTTATGGTGCCTGCAGCATTTGTGGCTAAAACTGATTTTTGCGTCTTTTCAGCTATCTGTCGTCAAGGCTGCAGCGCCAAACACGGGACCTGCAAGACCCCTGGAGAATGCAGGTAAGTGGCGGACAGAGCTTCTGCATGGTGCGATATTTATGTGGCGCACTGTAATATCCGGGTTTTAGTTGCGTTACATAGGGTCTACAAAGGTAGCTTTATCCCTGTCCTGCGGGACTAGACGGCATTACACGGGTTAACTCCCCTGTATCCATCCCCCCACACCAAGTCTATCAATAGGCAAAAAAAGTGAGGCATTCTTTAGAATGGGATTAGCAAAATCTCCGGGTCCCTGGGCTCTTGTGAGTGCTGAGAGGTTAATGGCTGAGATGGAATCTTGTCAGTAGACACTGTTTGTTGTTGCGCTTTGAAGTTGTCCGTGTCCTGGCTTTGATACAATGGAAAGCAGGTTTTTATACATACCCGGGCAATTTAATAATTAAAATATTGGGACGACTTGGAATGGCAGATCTTCTTTCATCCAGCTATTATCTCGTTGTTTAAAGTCTTGCTTTACCTGTTGCAGCCTTTTAAGTAGGAAAATATAAGCATGTGAATAAATCTAAACGGCATTATTTCTTCTGCCCTAGCTGTCTTCTATGTGGAGGGAAATGACCTTTTTTTATAATATCGTGCTGACTGCGTGTTGTTGCTTATGGGTGACCGTTGTTTACCTTGGAATACTGGTTGTACGCTCACATGTTCTATGATCACATTGTGACTGTAAATATAACAGATTGGCTCTGGGCACATTGCACAGCACCTTCAATCATGAGGTGAACAGCCGTTTGAGGGCTAATGCCTTCTGCGCTTGTCACCAACATAAACAAGCCTCGCTGTGTCGCTACAAGAAGCCAGCATTGTTTTCCGCCTTGTTTAGGCCTTTCTCTTTCTGGATCATACCTCCCACTCTATGCCCAGACATGCACTATTGCTCATATTTGCTCAAGGTGCAATTTTCTCACACTCTATTTGCATATATATATATATA
>JABWIB010002967.1:24433-47977 GCA_016617825.1 Platyplectrum ornatum | reverse complement strand
CAGCTTTCCCATGATAGGGATTTTGCTGTAGCCAATTTCTATTTGAAGTCTGAATGACCTCGATCTAGTGGTTTATTTTTATAATTTACATGTCTGCTTTGGGGGAAGTTTTCGTCCCCGGCATTGCAGAAGTGTTTAGCTTTTGGAATCCGCGCTGTAACATTAAAAAGCTCACTGTCCTTAGGACTTCTGTTTCCTATCTCTTGGTGCTCCCTTCATGTGGTAATGATTTCTAGATGGCTTCTCGCTCCGTGCGCATATCATCCATTTTATGCACAAACACTTTTTTTTTTATTATTTTAGTTACGAGAGCTCGGCCTAAATTTACTAAATTGCGGGGTGGGGATGTTGCCCATAGCAACAAATATATAAGGTCAGATCTGATGGGTTGCTATGGGCAACATCCCCCACTTTTCCAGTCCTGCAGTTTAGTACATTTTAGCCCCTCGTGTTCAGGAAAGATCTATCAGATCTCCTCGTGTATAGGCTGCAGCAGGACTTTATCCTTGTGTAACAGGAAAGCGGCTTTCCATTGTTCTCCGGGACTTTCTTTTCCATGCAATTGATTGTCCATTCTGACACTGCCTAGAGATTGATTTGTAGAGCGCACCCACCCTCCCTGTCTCATTTGAATGACCTGAGAATAGAGTATTATTGTGCTCCGTGGCACCATGCAGGGTCTCCCAGAACAGTTATTCTTTTGTGGACAGATTGGCTTCCAGACCTTGGCAAAACTACTAGTAGGTTTGTTTACAAGATACACCCCTCTAGGAATGCAGCGCATTTTTATACATGGCGGACGGTCTGTGCCGCCTGTGGAAAGCCTCATTGCTTATTCTCTTCCCTCCCGTTGCAGATGCCAGTATGGATGGCAGGGTCTGTACTGCGACAAATGCATTCCTCACCCAGGATGTGTCCATGGCACTTGCATTGAACCATGGCAGTGTCTGTGTGAAACGAATTGGGGTGGTCAGCTCTGCGACAAAGGTATGCTAATGATACAGCAAACTCTACATTCCCTATGTAAAGCCCTTTCTTCTCATGTAAGCTGCGAGTCTTTCTTTCCATGTAAATGACATTCCAGCACTAAATCACAGGCCCTGGACTAATATGGCCCCTTTTTAGTTTTCTTCTGGTACCGTAATGACTGTAAAATATCGCCCTGCGATCGGCAATTGACCTGCGTATTCTATGCCTTATGGTAGATCTGAACTCCTGCGGAACGTACCAGCCCTGTCTGAACGGAGGGACTTGCAGTAATACGGGCCCTGACAAGTACCAGTGTTCCTGTCCAGAGGGGTATTCGGGGCAAAACTGTGAAATCGGTAAGATGTGAATGTTTTTCTATACCCGTCGCANGGCTATAATGGGTTGGTGTATCCTAATCCAATGCTGTGTTGTGTGTAAGCACGCAATGTTTGCTGCTGCTGCTATATGTACGTGCGTGCTCGGTCACATAGACATAGGTGTTNCTATGGGAATGTGAGCCTGGCCTGGTCCAGGCAGATCTAAGCTATGGCACACTGATCAGGTCAGCCGAGCGTGAAAGATTATTTCCTCCTCGTTTGAAGTTGTGTGAAACCGAGCACTGTATAATGAGAGTAAGATATAGAGCGTTAACTGCTGGTCATAACTTAAAGAGCACGCGATGGACTGTACAGGGGGGGGGGGGGTAGAAGATCATGGAGGTCTGTACAGGGGTTAGCGATAGCTCATGGTGGTCTATACAATAGATTGTGGTGGTGTGTAGTAGTAGATCACTTTAGTCTGTACAGAGCGGGTATAAGTGGATCTCTGTTGCCTGTATAGTGGAGGTGGAAGTAGAGCGTTGTACTGTTAAATGTTAATTTTATTATATTTTTATTAATTTATGCTTTTATTATATGCAGCTGAACACGCGTGCCTTTCNGATCCGTGCCACAATGGCGGAAGTTGTATGGAAACCTCCGGAGGCTTTGACTGCAGTTGTGCCGCGGGATGGACTGGCCCTACGTGCACCATNAGTATGTCATTACTACATGTGGCTTTTATAGGTCTGTGTATAAAACCTCTTCCATAACTAACAATCGTTTTGGGTTTTTATTTCTAGACATAGATGATTGTGCTCCAAACCCGTGCGGCCACGGTGGCACCTGCCAAGACCTCGTAAATGGGTTTATATGTGTTTGCTCCTCCCAGTGGACCGGCAAGACATGCCAAATAGGTAAGAACAATGTATATTCAGCATTAAAGCCTGGAGGGGGTCTGACCTCTTGTCAAGGCCTTGTCTGTATGGTAATTCTCTATTCTCAGTGGTTGTCTGGCTATCCTCCTACATACCATAAACCTATTGCTATGTAAATTGTCAGCTGACCATATGGACAGTGTGTGTGTGTGGGAATGAGGATATAGTCTCTGTGCAACATGCTGATGCTGTGTTATGATTGCACGTTTAGGTTCAATATTTCTCTAATATAAATATAATATTGTTAATTAGAGAATCTGCAGGTTTGAGGTTGTACGCATATACATATATGATATCAAGTCTGTGTAATATTTAAAAAGGCGTTTCATGGTTTTGTTTGTTTATTAATAAAAGTTCTGGGTTTAGTTGGAGTACATGGACACAGTGTAAGACTTCCATAGCGCATTACCCTTAAGTAAATGAGTGTTTAATTGAAGTCTTCTCCTCTGGAATAAGTTTTAGCACAAGCCCCTGTTCTCCCCTGCCTGGTCCTGTGGGAAAGTTGATGTATCCTTTCAGCCGTGTCAACTCCCACAGACCAAGGAGTTTACAGCTGGGTCCCGAAACGTGGATGATCTCATGAAGAACGAGTTGTCTGCGTTCTCTCTGCGATGCTCCGTAATCTGACTGACCCTCCGCAATGCTCCATTGCCTGTTACCGGTCCTAATGATCATTTGGACAAATTGCTGTAAATGTTTGATTAAAAGCCTCATCTGGCGTTTTATCCCTAACTGGGGTTAGAGACGTGGTTCAAAGGTTACGCTGCTGTATATTTGTAGGAAATTAGGATTGAGGAATTTAATAAACCCGTAGGATTACTACAGTCTGCTGTGTATGAACGGGTCTGGGAAATGCGGAAAGGCTGTGCTTTATTTTTATTTCTCAACATAGGCTTATGTAGAAAATCTCTACCATGTGTGTGCATAGATGGAGATATATATAGATATATACACAAAGGACCAGATCAAGTGGGTAGATCCATGATGAATTGCAGGGGGGGAGGTAAAATGAATGTTAGTGTTTGCATGAAGGGAGAATATTTTATTGTTGCATGTTACACACAGATACTGACCAGCGTTACTGTTACACTGTTATTACACTTTTGCTGGAAACCATCATCTCTCAACTCTAATACATGAAGTTTACCTTCCCTAAAATCCAACATGGTTTTGCTTAACTCTCGTAAGTTCAATCTGGATCTGGTCCAATAAAGGAAGGAGCAGGTTGCAGCATCTGTTTTGGCATGGTCATGCTGGACCCNGTAGTTCCACAGCAGCCAGAGCTGCTTTTCCTAATCAATCTTTTATTTTGTTTTTAGATGCTAACGAGTGTGAGGTTAAACCCTGCGTGAATGCAAAGTCCTGCAAGAACCTGATCGGCAGCTACTACTGTGACTGCATCCCTGGATGGACNGGTCAAAACTGTGACATTAGTAAGCCCCTCATCCATACTTCCTCTGCTTCCTGTCTCCAGTAGTGCAGAATAGAGACCCGAGTGAACTGTAACCGCTGCAAGAATGCGCACATCGCCTGCGCTCGCCATAAGGGTGTTGTCAGCCTGGAAATGCACAATTTTATCAAACCCATTAGTCTGTGGCACAGTCCTATTCTGATACCAGGCCTGAAACAATGATGTGAAGTTTTAGCTTTTGGAAGAATTGCTCCAAGGTTCCCACCCTTTCGAATACCCTTATCTAAAGGAAAGGGTGCAGGAAGCTGGACAAAAGCTCTATCTANCTGCACTTGCATAGGTTTACATTCTTTCAGCATCATTTTGAAGTGTGCGTATAGTGACTTTCTATTTTATGCATCAATATCTTAAGAGTCCTTTGTGTAATATTTATACGTCTTTCTGCTATCCCCCCCCCTGTAGACATTAATGATTGCATCGACCAGTGCCAGAATGGAGGAACGTGCAGGGTAAGCCCTCTCTTTACAATAAGCTGTGTAAATCGCATTCATGATGTGTTTAATTCATGTATAGTTGTACGAAACTAAATAGCTTTATTTTTTATTTTTTTATTGCAGGACTTGGTTAATGGTTTTCGCTGTATCTGTCCGGCCGGCTACGCAGGGGATCGCTGCGAGACCGATGTCAATGAATGCGCCAGCAGCCCTTGCCTGAATGGGGGTCACTGCCAGGATGAAATCAATGGATTTCAATGTCTGTGCCCTGCTGGTTTCTCTGGAAACCTCTGTCAGGTGAGCCCTGGTGAAATGCAAACCTTTGAGAATTGTTCTTGTTGTTAGACCTGCAACTTTTTTTTTTTTTTACCTCCTAATGACTTGTACACTAAATACCTCCTGTTCAGCGAGGCTTGCTATATAGTCATACTCATTACAGCTGTCTGCCAATAAAGTGCTGGTTGGGGTGGGGGGGGGATGAGTAGGAGAAATCGGATCCATTCAGTTAGACAGATTGCAAATGTTTTGCGTGTTACATTTTTGTTATGTTCCCCGTTGGCCTTTGGTGACTGTTTTAAATCCTGAATCTGTCTGCTCAGATGTAGGAAAGCCAGGGCTGTACGTTCTGCTATAAGTAAAATGAATGACGGCAGTTGGATGCAAAGGTCAGATTCCAGCGCGTCTGCTCGGAATTGAATGCAGTGATAATAAAACCTTTTTTGTTCTGTCTCTTCTTCCCCCCCCCCCTTCAACATTTTGCAGTTGGACATAGATTACTGTGAGCCCAACCCTTGCCAGAACGGAGCCCAGTGCTTTAATCTGGCTATAGATTACTTCTGCAACTGCTCCGAAGACTACGAGGGCAAGAACTGCTCGCAGCTGAAAGATCACTGTCGTACGACCCCGTGTGAAGGTATGCGCCCGTTCCTGTGCTACACTGCTCTCGCAAGACTAGGCCACTTACAATGGGATTTGTCCATGTAGTATTGTTAAACTTATAATGTAAATGTTCCAATGATTCACTCTTCCTTTCTTTCCCCCTCTCCCCAGTGATTGACAGCTGTACCGTTGCAGTGACTTCCAATAGTACCCCCGAAGGTGTGAGGTACATTTCCTCCAACGTGTGCGGGCCACATGGCAAGTGCAAGAGCCAGGCGGGAGGCAAATTCACCTGCGAGTGCAGCAAAGGCTTCACTGGCACTTACTGTCATGAAAGTACGTCTGCTCTAATCCCCCTCCGGACACACTGATTCTGCAAGGAACATTTGAATATTGAATATTCTGATCTAATGCCTCTTCTTATTGCAGATATCAATGACTGTGAAAGCAACCCTTGTAAGAATAGCGGCACCTGCATCGATGGGGTGAACTCCTACAAGTGTATTTGTAGTGAAGGCTGGGAAGGAACTTATTGTGAAATAAGTGAGTCTGTATTTTTATTTATTAACCGGTTATAGCGCCATCATATTATGTAGCACTGTACAATCTTACACTTATTAGGACATGAATGGGTGGGGAAGCTTACATTCTATAGCAGGGCTTGAAGTGAGCCGGTATGGCATACTGACACCTTTTCTGCCGGCTGGAGGGGGACTTTTAGTGCAAAGATTGCAGGTGCGGAGGGGTGGGGGGTTGGCGCCATACCGCCACCTTGAAATGCCCATATAGGAGAGATACATAGGGGCAAGTCCGTTATACAATGGGCCGCATACACTAGGGACGGTTTAGTCAGCGCCTTTTGAATCTTATTTTTGGGTTGTGTGTGGAAACATTCGCGGACACAGAGAACATACAAACTCCACACACAGGAATTGAACACGACCTCTGCACGTGCTACCCACTGAACCATTTGGCCTCCTCCAAATTGTAAGAGGTGGTGTTGCTGGACAGTACTTTTGTTATTAACCCAGAGTTGTACGGTTTTAGCCATGAATGGCAATGATAGGGACATAAGAATGGGAGTATGATGCATTGCTGGGCACTGTAGTGCAGTATAATGTTGTTTATAGAAGCTGCTCTCAGCCACTGGCTTGGGCATGTCAGGCGGCACTTGTTTGTAACCATGTGTTCTATGTGTTGCTGTTTCAGACATAAATAACTGCAGTAAAAATTCTTGCCACAATGGAGGTACTTGTCGAGACTTGGTTAATGATTTCTACTGTGAATGCACGAATGGGTGGAAAGGAAAGACCTGCCACTCCCGTAAGTGTATGTTTGTCAGGAGATGATCGTTGGTGTTTTGGAAAGCCAGATGTTAAATAAAAACCAAACCCGTGTTCTGCCCTTACAGAGGACAGCCAGTGTGACGAATCCACCTGCAACAATGGCGGCACGTGCTATGACGTGGGGGATACCTTTAAGTGCCTGTGCTCGGCCGGCTGGGAGGGGACCACGTGTAATATAGGTAAGAAAAGACCAGAAGAATCTATTCAGATGGACCTTGTATTATCCAAATAATCTTCTGGGGATGGGCGAGTGTAGCGTACACAGTCTAAACAGTGGTCGTAGACTTGTTAGGCTGGGCTTGATAAAAGGAAGGAGTGCTTAAACCTGTTCATGCGGTCAGTAAACTTAGGCCTACTAAGATGAGTGAAAAGCAAAGTGGAGATGTTGCCTGCAGCAACCAATCAAATTCTAGTTCTCACACGTCTGTCGGAATCCGGTTGCTATGGGCAACATCTTTCTCTCCTGCAATTTAGTAAATCTAGCCGTTAGAACCTAGAGTCTAGCTGACATTCTCTAGTAAGGTAATGGGAAAGTGGGGGTAGAAACTCATTGGTTGCTATGGGCAACATCTCTACAGTTAGTAAATATAGGCTTTAGTGTCCGGTAATATCTGTTCCACATGCGTTGCAGTTTGTTTACCAGTACTTAATGCGATGGGAAGAAATCATTGTGTGTAAGAAGGGAAACGTCCTGTTCGTTCCTGCGACTCGCCTGTTCCCTGCTTGGCTTTTGTGCTTACTTTGCACTGTTTTTCTCGTAGCAAGAAACAGCAGCTGTTTGCCAAATCCTTGCTTCAATGGTGGAACATGCGTGGTCCGCGGGGACTCCTTCACTTGTGTGTGCAAAGAAGGCTGGGAAGGCCCGACCTGCTCTCAGAGTAAGTTTATTCTATTCCCTGCTTGAGGGGGGTATTCTGGACGCAACCAGACAATTAGCTCATCCTGTCACCCTGTGTACCTTAAATTGAAACCACAAGTGGGAAGCATTTGATGTGGACTGCAGCATCACCTGAGTCATGTTTTGCTATTACATTAAGTAACCGGGGTTCACCCTGGGCATGAGAAAGTTGCAGAGCAGATAACCAGAGCCAGATGTTGCCCTGTGATTTCCTCTTTGTAGCCAGCGGCTTGTCTGCTTCCTCTCACTTTCTTTCATCTGCATGGGTTTACTCTTCTGAAGACGAGAGACCTTTTCCTTGTGTTTGCACATTTGTTTTGTATTTTTTTTTTTATATATACATTGTCCCAGCATGCAGACAACGAATGTATATATGTACATTTTATAATGATGCAGCATTTTAATTTTCTTTCTGGTTTTCTTTTTAGATACCAATGACTGCAATCCGCACCCATGGTAAGTAATTCTTTTACATTCTGCACCCACTGACATGTAATGAGGGTGTGTGTGTGTGTATGTATATATATATAATTTCCTTGTAGCATATATTGCAATATTTCCACTAAAGTGGGAGAAAGTTGCACCCTGTCCCTGGTCAGTCTAGATTCTATTGTTAAGGTGGCTATAATTGGTTTAAATACCCCTTCTGCTAAGCTTTGTCCCTTTCATGACCCACGTATAATGGGACACTATAATGGGAGATGGGCAGAAAGATGTATACGTCCAGATTTCCCAACACAGTTGTTGCTTTTTTTTTTTTTTAACATTAGACCTATAAACCATGGAGTGACGGTATCATTTTTACAATAGGGTAAATATTGCACCTTGGTAATGTCAACCGTAACTGTAAACAATGCAATAACCAGCTTGTTTGACTTAAAATTTCGATAGTAGATCAATATCTATATGACCTGTAAAGAGGGATTTTTACAAGGGCTTGGTGTGTGTGTGTGTGGCTAGGAAACAGAACTTCTCTATACTGTGCTTTGTATGTGTTTCCATAATACAGAGACATTTATGACAGTGGTTGTATAAAGGGAACAAGCCTATGCAGTAAAAGCACTTTTGTGAGTCTATTAAAGTCTTCACATGTAGAAAAGATTGTTCCCCAGATTGCAATTGGTGTTTTTAATAAAGCATTACAAATAAAATCTAGTATCCTTACGCTGTGTGTCTTATCTATTCCAGTTACAATAGTGGAACTTGTGTAGATGGAGATAACTGGTATCGCTGTGAATGTGCTCCTGGGTTTGCGGGTCCGGACTGTAGAATTAGTAAGTATTGGCCATGTGATTGTTATTGGTATGTTGGTTATCATGGGAAAGTGTTGGAAGGACAACACCCAGGATGCTCTAACCGCAAAGTTATAGCTGAAACCTCGCGCATTAGCACGGGAGTTGTCGTGTTTGCTATGCAAACTGTATCTGCGAGGTAAAATGGCATTCTTCGGCCCGCTGCTGTCTTTAACGGCATCCTGTCACAAATGTTAGCACTGTAGATTTCACACCAGATTCCGCGTAGAAAGCCATACCAGTGATAATGCAGCTGGGAACCTTTCACGCACTCCTTTATGAATAGGCCTGCTCGGCTTTGGGAGACGGCCAAGTGGAGTCTAGTTGGCGTATGGATAACTACATCCCTCCCTCGCTGCCTGCTTGTTAGAAGTTGGGGCCAGCGTGCTGAGAGCAGGCTTTTGCAGGCAGGGAAGTTCTTTTGTGTTTACGCATCAGAGGAAGAGATTGGGCTTCTAAGGGAGAGTTGATGAGGAGGTAGAGAAGGGTGGTCAGAGAGCACTGTGGACAAAGGGGGTTGGGGGGGGAGTAGTCAACAATTTGATATGAAGTGGGAATGACAGGGGTTTTTATCATTTTATTTTTTTTTTTCATTTATTGTGGAAGTGACTTAGACCTGGGCCTTATTACTGCTAGGTTATGCATGAGCACGCTTCATCATTAAATCCGCTAAAGTGATCTAGAAGGTTTACAATTAGCAGGAACTTGAAAGCATTCCTTGTTTTGTTGGGGGTCCTGGCGCTTTTCCCGTATGCAGAAGAAATTCTTTTCTTTTCTCTATTTGGGTACATTGCGCATACAGAACCTGTAATGAAGCATATGGAAGCTGAAATAAAAAAAAAAAATCATGAAGCTCGGGTAGTTATTAGTATTATTAGCGTTTATTTATAAGGCGCCATTCAATGGGGAATAACAGACAGACAGAATGGGCGTGGAAGAGAACCCTGTCTGCAAAATTACATAGGGACAAGACACAGGGAGAACATAAACTTCACACAGATAAGGTCCTGTCCAGGAATTGCGATGAGAGTCAGATGTGCTACTCACTGAGCCACCACGAGTTCTAATAATTGGTCCTAAACTTGAGCACATAGCACAAGCGGCAGCGCAGATATGGTCATTGCGGTCACACTGCACTAGATCCCTATGCTTCTATCACCTTCCTCTAATTGCATGTAACCTTGAAATCTACTATGCTATGACGAGTCCATTTCATCCAAAGTATTGTATATGTAAAGAATCTTATATGAAATGAAGATGTGTTGTGGCCTTTATCAACCAAATAGTATTTGCTACATTTCACCTAACAGAGCCTAGACATATAACCCTTGCATGGATAAATGACCTGCTTTTAATGCTTAATAATTAATAGATTACATTGCTTTATGTGTGCCTTCTGATAATGATGAAAATGTGAATCCTCGGAGGGCAGTAACTATTCCCTGACGATATTGTAAGACAAAGGACTTTGCCTCTTGGCCTTAAAGTCTTAAGTATCTCGTGTTTCATAACAGCTAGTTGTTATTGCATTATTGCTGTTACAAAGGTTACTTGTAAAACTACTGAATGAAACCGCTACTATTGGGGAAAACAATATATAAATAATCCGCGGAGAGTTTTATGGTTTTACCTGTATTGTGGGTGTGTGTTGTCATTATTTTATGATGTTTTAAATGCCTATTTATTTTTTTCTTAGATATCAATGAGTGCCAGTCTTCTCCTTGCGCATTTGGAGCTACATGCATCGATGACATCAATGGATACCATTGTAATTGTCCCCCTGGCCGCAGCGGTCCAAAGTGTCAAGAAGGTATTAAACTTTAGTGTCGCTGGGCACCTAGTAGCTAATAATGAATTTTGATTGTCCTCTACGACTGGTTGGTCTCGAGAGCTTACGTTTTTTTTTTAATTTTGTGTAGTTACAGGAAGGCCTTGTATAGCCAATGGACATGTTATGCCAGATGGAGCCAAATGGGACGATGACTGTAACACGTGTCAGTGTTTGAATGGAAAAGTTACCTGTTCCAAGGTGAGTTTTGTTTTGAAGCCAAATACCTTGACGAGCCAACATGAACCGTACCAGCCACGTGCCGCTTCCAAGGATTTTTGAAGGGCTGTTATTGTAAATGAAGTGATTGTATTTTCCATTTAAAAGAAGCTTCTTGTACAACAACATAAATATAATCTGTCATCATGGTATCAGAAGGACAGGAACATGAGACGCACAGTTCACGCTGTATGCACAATCCGATCATGAGTTATATTTATGTATCGTCTAATTCTTTCTATGGAGTTGCAGTAGTCTCAGTGGATTTCTCCATTTTAGAAACATTTTCCATAAGAGGCTGTTCAAAAGACGGTGGAGATAGCTGTGATAGGATGCTGGGGGTTGTAGTGTGTTTCAAAATGATCCACAATCGCACAATATATCTTGCTGTTGACCTGTGATTATGGATTTCTAGGAAAATGTGACTGTGTGCCATAGGATTCTCATAGAGCTATGCTAAAGAGAAAGCGTATATCTGAAGACGTAGCGCGAAGGCTCCTCTGTTTAAACGCTGGTGTTTATTTTGTAGGTGTGGTGTGGGCCCCAGCGTTGTGACTTACACAGTAAAAGCCCTAGCGAGTGCCCGTCCGGCCAGTCTTGTGTTCCAATTAAAGACAACCACTGCTTCATTCCCCCCTGCACCGGAGCGGGCGAGTGCTGGCCATCGAATCGGCCGCCAGTGAAAGCCAAATGCAACGCCAACACCAGCTATCAGGACAGCAGCTGTGTGAACGTCACCTTCACCTTCAACAAGGAGATGATGTCACCGGTGAGTGGAGACGCTCCTTTACGTCCATAGCTACCGCATGGCATCTTATTTCTGTAACTCTTCTGGTTAAGAGGGATTATAGAACCTTTTCCGATGCCACTTAAGACATGTAGTGACCTGCCATGTAAAATTGATTTGGTTTGCTAATGCTGTCTGATGGTGGTGATGCGTGTTCTGTCAACCCATTCTTTCATGTTGGTTTTCCCAAGTGAGAAGTTTCTGTACATAGCGCTCACTTACCTAAGTTACATCTAAAGGAGAAATGTTTGTGTGCGTCTTCCAGGGCCTCACTACAGAGAGCATTTGCAATGAACTGAGGAATCTTAACATTCTGAAGAATGCTTCAGCTGAATATTCCATCTACATTACCTGCGAGCCGTCTCCTTTAGCAAACAATGAGATCCACGTTGCTATAGTAAGTACAATTCATGTCCTTTAAGGTGTGTGTATGTATATATGTACACTTTTATCTATCTATAAATAAAAACCAGTCCTGTTCCAGAACCCCAATCACCATAAAGCTCTATTGCCACCGCACTGCTAGGCTCCACCACCAGAAAAGAGAAAGGTGGGCGTCCATTGTCCATCCTAAAGCAGCCAGTGGTTTAATAGACTTTTCAGCAGGATTGTCTAAGGCCTTTAGCATTTAACAACCCCATTCAAAAGCAAACATCATATGTTGTGTGTGTTCAGTGCGGAATGATCACTTTGTGAGGTAAATTATGCGTGTTCCTGATCTGAGTTTCTGTTTACTTCCAGTCAGCTGATGAAAGCCGAGGCGGGAGGAACCGAATTCAGGACATCACCGAAAAGATCATCAACCTCGTGAGCAAGAGAGACGGAAACAACACATTCATCGCGTCGGTGGCAGAAGTCCGAGTGCAAACGCAAAGCAAAAACCGAACGGGTAGGTAATGGGGTTGTGCAGGATGATTGGTCTGTGTGTGGATTGGGGTTTCAAATCTGATTTGGGTATGGGTTCAGTGTGCAAAGCGGATTATGCAGTTGTTGGTGTATAGGGGTTTTTTTGTCACTTGTCTCAGTGTAACAGACCTGTACTGAAACCTGGAACTCTGTTCCTGGGGGAATATACGGAATGTACAAAAATAGTCCTAAAACGAATCCTCGGGCATGTAGCGTATTCTGTTTCTTGTGCTCTGTAGCAGGGCTCGAAGTGGGGGTGTATATGGGGGTATGTCATACCGGCACTTCTCCCACTGATGTAATTGAAAAACTTCAAATCTCCATAAACGCCTATTATATTCTGTGTTTCCATACCGCCACTTCTTAATGTCCATACCACCACTTCTAAATTTCCACTTCGACCACTGATCTGTAGTAATAACGTATTCAGTACAGTAATATATGTATTTGCATTTACTAACGATTCCCTCTCTTCTCTCCAGATTTCCTTGTACCATTGCTGAGCTCCGTCCTGACGGTGGCATGGATTTGTTGCTTGGTTACTGCTCTTTACTGGTGTATCCGGCGACGCCGAAAGCAAAGCAGCCACAGCCACACCGGCTCGGAGGACAACACCACGAACAACGTCAGGGAGCAGCTCAACCAGATAAANAACCCTATTGAGAAACACGCGGCCAACAGCGTTCCCATTAAAGACTACGAAAACAAAAACTCCAAAATTGCAAAAATAAGGACACACAACTCCGAGGTGGAGGAAGACGACATGGATAAACACCAGCAAAAAAGCCGATACGTCAAACAGCCGGCGTACACGCTGGTAGACAGAGATGAGAAACCCCCTAATGGCACTCCCGCTAAACAACCAAACTGGACAAATAAACAGGACAACAGAGACTTAGAAACAGCACAAAGTTTAAATCGAATGGAATACATTGTATAGCGGACATGGGGCGCTGCCATGCAGAGCTGGTGTCTGCTGCTAAGGGCTTCGGGAGTCTCTAGTTCTTAAACTGTTGTGTAATATTTGAGTCTAAGGCTATTATTTACTTAGAATCCCTATGTTAATTTAAGTTTTGACAAGCTGGCTTACACTGGCAAGGATAGTTGCTGTGGTTGGTTGGAATAATAAGTGCTGCATTACACATCTATGCAAAACTAGTAAAAGTGCCCTAATGTAAATTTCAGCCGCAGCTCGGACAGAAGACCCAGCTTTGCCTTTGCAATTTGCTAGCTCTTAAATATTTTTTATTTTTATTTTTTTTTCCTCCTCCAGCATTTTCAAACAGGTGTCCATAGTACTACAGTCTCTAGAATAAAACATTTTATTTATATTTATTATATATATTTTTTATTTTGTATATTGGTTTTTATAGTGATGTACAACTAGTTCTGTATTTTGAAAGTGCCTTTGTAGCTCAGAACCACAGCAACTATCAAAATTTAAGTTTATTATTTATTTTTTTTATTGTATTTTGTGTTGATGAGGGGGGGGGAGGGGGCGGAACTGTCAGCTGTTGCTGGTAAAATGAAGAATTGTTAAGTAGAAGTTTTGTATAGACCTGTAAATAAATAATTCCTTTTTTTTTTCCTTTTTTTTTGTATTAATCATTGTATATTTGATTTATTAACTTAATCAAGAGCCTTAAATATCATCATTCCTTTTTATTTATATGTATGTGTTTAGAGTTTAAGGTTTTTGATAGCTTTGTAAGCTTGTGGCTTCAGTTTGTTTTGGAATTCTCTTGTTACGTGTTAACTATATGCCAAAATTGAAGGTGTTTCTAAAAACAAAATAGTTTTATTTTTTAAGAATAGGACGGGCGTGCGTGCCTCCATGCTGGTTTTTGTACATTTTTGTTGAATGTTGAACACCTTTTTATATAGTATCACTTTAAGAAAAAAAAGAAAACCAACAAAAAAAAAACTCCAAAAAACTTTTTGTAAGTTCATACTGAGACCTTTTCAGAGTTAGACTTTAGAACAATCTTTGCTGCTTCCGCCTTTTTGATATTTATAAAAAAAAAAAACAGAAAAATAAGGAAAAAAGAGTGACTGGCAGATATTCTGCCACCAGGCAGTTCAAGGAAACACGTTGAGCTTTTCATGTACAAGAAATGTGAGTGCGCATGTAAAAAGGAAAAAAAAAAAGTTTGAACAAACTAGCGTGTGAAGTTGGAAACTCTGCAACTTGTATGTAAATTCATCTGTTTTTTGTTTTTTACCATGAACATGTACTAAAGAACCACTTGTAGATATATTTGTTTTGTCTTTTTGTAATCTACTGATACATGGGAGTATTTCAGCGATTTGAGTACTCGGTCAGTAGACCTGTAAGTCTCACTGTTCTCGGTTCTCCACTTAATACACTGCCTGCCATTCTGGCCCAAGCGATTCTGACATTGGAAAAGCCGTACATTAAAGGCTTGATGGCTATGATAATGGCTTCATCATTGCAGCGACTAATTTGACCAATCACAATGCTAAACCTGGTTTTCCCGCCATGGGCCACAGCCATTCTAAAGATTCCCTGTATTGTGATTTATTAGTGTTATAAACCCTGAGTGCATCTTTTGTGTTGTTGAAGGCAATACATTTTGGAAAGTTTAATATTTATTAAATTTTTTTTGTATGAAAACCTATGATTATTGGATTTAATGTTTTTGTTTATATCTCACTGAAATATTATGCCGTATGTTACACCTGCNACAAACCTAATAAGACACACAGCCAATGTAAACGTGGCAGGGTCTAGACTTATTATTTAGGGGANGAGTNGAATCCAAGGGGAATATAGATGATNGAGAGACCATGGGNGAAACCGTGGGAATGTGGAAAGTAGAGNTGTTGCCCATAGCAACCAATCTGATTCTAGCTGACATTCTCTAGTATGTAATAGGAATCTGAGAGCTGGAATCTGGTTGCAGTCTGGGTCCCAGGATATGTGCTGACTCTCCCCGTATCCCACAATCCATAAATTCCAGTAGGGTTGACCACCCTGTTCTAACCCGGACTTGTTACTGGTGCATTCCGATAACAGAGCACAGGACATGAGATGGATGTGAAAACCTGCATTATCCAGCTTACCATGCATATGGGGAAAGACCACCCCTACCTTAACTTTACACTACCCTGCTTAAAATAAAGGGGAAAGCAGAATAGTTCATAAGCCCTTACGATACCATTTCCATGTTCTAGTATTCCATCCATCTCATCCCTTTTATCACCTTTGCCAATCAACCAGGCTATCTACACAAAATAATCATTTATAATCTCCAGTTTTCCCCTGTGATAAAACAGAATATACAGTAGCGCACCTTATATATTCACTTATTTGTATGTCCTCTTAGCCAGTGTTCTCCACGCTGTGCTGGGATCAGACTTCAAACTTGAGTTATTCAAAAGTGTCTCTGGTTACAAATAATCTTCTGGTTTCTTCCCTTTTCACACAGGGACGTTGGGTGACTTGATATATTAAAGTACACAACACAAGACTTTGCTATACACGCAGGACCATGGCTTGACTGCAGACTGGTTTGCCTCTGTCCACTGATTGAGTGATCCTAAGCTACTTAAGTTGTAAAAAGAGTTTAAATTATAATCTGTATGTGATAGTCTGATAGAGTTCACTGTCTCCTAAAACTAGACTTAATATAAGAATGATTTTAAAGGTACAATATTCACATGCACATCAAGAGCTGTGTGGATAATAATTTACTTTTCTTGTTCTGTACTCATTCATGCATTGAAAGCAGACGCCATCACAATACTTGGTGCCCAATCTAGGTGTATGCCACCTCGTTACTAAGGGCTGGTTCTGGTTATTCTGACATTAGAACAGTACAGTATAGGAAGTTTCATTTGATCTGTGTCTTATGGTCAGACGATGGTTTACATATAATGTAATGGAAGCAGTGTGCATGTGTGTGTACACTCTATTTGCTCCCTTTGGCGGCTGCACACATATGCCATATTCCCAGTGACCACATAATGCTCCNGCAGCCAGGTATATCGCAGACACATTATGCAATAGCTTAGATCAGTCCTGGACATATGCATCACATTAAACTGTAACACTACAACCCCAAAGAGAATGGGGTCAGTGCGGGAATGTGGGTCATGTGTAAGGGCTTAGACAATCCGTTACTGTACAATCAACATACACCCCCCTCCCACCTTGTGTACCTGAAGTACAGATCACAGATGGAAAGGGATGTATTGTGAAACCTGGGATCTGTTGGATCCAGATACATAAAGGAATGTTAAAGAATGAGTCTGGTAGCCATCATACCAACTTCATTACCAAACTAAGCTGGAGATATTGCCAGGGGCAATCAGATTCTAGTTGACATAATTTAGTATGTAATAAGTTATCGTTATTATTATTAATAATAATAATAATATATGGACTATTCAGTGGTTAAAAAAATGTTGGTACTCCCCTAATTTTAAGAAATAATACTATGACCCTATAGTCATGCCCTTCTTTTATCCTGGAACATAAAGATGTCCTGCCCCAGGTAAACATCTGACTGGACCTCTATAGAGGTGAGAGTATCCCCATACAAGGGACGCATCCATTGTACCTGCGGACTGACTGATTACAGTGTATTAGAAGCTCAGGCCATATGATTATTGTGTGTAAGAGATCTGTGCATACAGTAAGCTGTAGACAAACAAGTAAAGTCTGGAATGCCTGGAAAACTGGTGTGTGCATTGTGTATTGGTTGTACTTTTCAGGCTTTAGGATAATTGCAGAGTTCAAAGTGTCATGAAGGCTTCAGAGGAAATGGATGGTAATGGCTGTGGCTGGNGAAATCTCCCTCTGCCACTGTCTGTTTACTCTGCTTCCTCTGAACATGATTCATCAAACTGCAGCAGAAATAGACTTGCTTTCCATTAAAATAAGGATCAGTGTTTCACTTAATAATAGCAGCAATAAAAGCATGTATTCAAATACATATTTATATAGCTTTATAGTGGTATAGGGATAGTCTGGGAATGTTGTTTGAACATCTAATAAAGGCAATTACATGATGTGGGAACATATCATAAAAGCCAGGTCTCAGGGCAGAGTAATTGGCCTGCTACTAGAACTACAAACACACACAATAAACTCTGGATCATTTTGCCAGAAGTGAAACCACAAACGCACTTGTCCGACCACCATGTTCAGGTGTCACCCTACTCTGGCCATCGCGGGGACAATGTTGAACGTGAGCCCTTGGCCTAAATTTACTAAATTGCGGGATTGGAAAAGTGGGGATGTTGCCCGTAGCAACCCATCATATTCAAGCTCATGTTCTCCATGAGCTTGAATCAGACTTTTCCAATCCCACAGTTTAGTAAATATAGGCCCTGGTGTTGGATCCTTCCCTTGTTCCCTACACTCTGCTAAATCTCCTTTCTCATTATTCTAATCATTAATAAATGAACATGGAGCCCAGAAGTCAATGGGCTTGATTCACAGTTCTGTAACTTGGGGGTTTCTGGGCTACATGAACCCCAACCCCCCCCCCCCTGCCTTTACCACTGGTTGCTGATCCTCCTTTGTAGAAATAGCCCAGTATGGAGTGTGCAGANAAGAGGACACAAAAGATACCACAATTTAGTGTAGTATTACAAAATGTTATATATAGTGCCGGACCAATCATCATTAGCACATATCGCTAGAGGATAGTTACAGTGAATTGTTAAATAAGCGGGATCTTGGCCACCACTAGGTCAGCATATCTTTCAGCTTAGAGAGCACATAGTGGTTATTCTCACTTCTGCTGTACCTGCTCACCAATCCAGAGCTGCCGTCACACTGCTTTGTGGATCACACATCAGTCTTTTATTTCCATGGGATTTTCCCAAGGCACNGTGCATTCATTACATTCCAGTCTGCATCTAGCCCTATATATCCCATGAATAACCCAGGGAGTATTCCAAGTGGCAAGATACAAGAGATAACAACATGCATGATATAGGGTGAGAAAGACTAAAGAGCCGCCAGGTTGTTATGGTCAATTATTATTATTAAGGATGTTTTTGTAGCTGTGGAAGGTGTGCAGCCATATCAGTGTGAGCAGGTCTCATACACTTTATCACTTGACACATTGCACATTTCATGGGTTATTGGCAGGGAAATTCCATTCATTTATACAGTGCCGAAACTAAAATTCCAAAGTGTTTGATCCTCTGTCTAGATTACAGCATTGAGAGATTTCCTCCTCGCAAACACACAAGTGCACCATCATCTGNACAAATCCAGTGCTGGCACAGCTCTCTTTCTCTAGTCATCTGTTACACTAGACTGTATGAAAACAGTCACTTCCTTCCTAGAGTATCAAAGGGAGAGTCAGCTGTATTTCCCAGATACTGCTCCGGGCCCAACACCAGCCCCTGCTNCTGCCGGATTACACAGATCTGCTGTTCTTGGGGGTATTACAAGAAATACAGATCCTAAGCCTTGTACATCATAGACACTCTACAGAGAAGAGCGCCATTTAGACATCCATGTAAAAGCTGTAAGTGTTGAGAGCTGTCTGCGGTATTTCTTAGCCAGCCCAGACCAATCTATTGCCCTAGGCAATCCCTAAGCTGATGCCCCAAATGACATTCGTTTTGAAAGAGACTGTATAATATTACAATGGCACTGTACACGCCAATGCTTTTTACTTTACAAAGACCGTAATTTATGTACAAGTTCCCNCAACTGGAAAATACAGGTTTACTATTTTCTTATCAATGATCAAGTATTCAATAAAAGGTTTTTCCCTCTATCTAGAGTGACTGCCACCTTCCACCCTTTGTCTATATATATATTGTATTTATTAATTAGTTTATTAATTAGCACCAGCAGATTACATAGAACTTTACAATTACAACATTTGTTAAGACATGACTGGGTGGTAGCAGGCAGAATGGGTGGGGAAGNGGGCCCTGCCTGCAAGCTTACACTCTATAGGAGATTGGGGATTGATACATGGGTTATGTTNTATTTATTATACAGTGGACCAACCAGGACCAGCAGAACTGAGGGTCATTTTAGTATGGAAANAAAAGTGTCCAAGTTTGTGTTTTGGAATAGAAAGGTGGACTGATAAGTTTACCCAACATAGACCCAACATAGGTTATATGTTGGGTAGGAAAATGTTAGGCAGGATGTTTTAATCAGACAATTATCTTCAGGGTACAAATATAGAGGTTCTGTACCTAGTCTAATATCTTACTGCTTTATCCTAATTCCTGCACATGTGAGGGGAATACACTCCTCTTACACACATGGGATCTCTGCCACCAGGACCCTAAATTAACTTTTACACACGGGTCCCATGAAAAAGGGTCCCACACATTTAATGAAAGAGACATCATTATGTAATGACATACTGGTGAAAGCTCTGTAAGGTGCATGTGTCCCATAATCCACAGAAAAGATGAAATACTTTTTGAGTCCTACATAATAGTAGAACATATTTGAGTAAAGTAAACCATAAAGTACACACTGAACATAAGAGAGACATTATTAAGGGAGCAAAACGTGCGCCCACGTACGTCCTGTCCCCATGTTACTCGAGACAAAACTGAACATCTTCCATAAAGCTCATGCATATCACTGAGAAATTCATTGTATAGATTAGGATCCTGGCTACGGCAGTAGAAATACTGGGATTGACACTTATTACCTGTTTATCATAAATTAACTGAATTTTCGATTACTCAATGTAAGTGACAATACATACCATATGTATAAGTCGACCCGAATATAAGTCGACTCACCTAATGTCACCTAAAAAAAACTGGGATAACTTATTGACTCGAGTATAAGCCACCCCCCAGTATGTCAGTTGGTCACCCCTGTAAAAGGCTCATGTCACTCATGTCACTGATGGATCATTGCCCCCATAGGATTGTATTGTCTCTGGTCTCTATGCCGCAGCTCCTATAGATCTTCCTCTATATGTCTCTATTGTCCCCCTCTTTCCTGCATGTGCAGGGTTAATATAAGGCATATAGGGCAATGTAAAGCTCATGTGCCATGGTGTAACCTATACAGCNAAAAGTGTCCAAGTTTGTGTTTTGGAATAGAAAGGTGGACTGATAAGTTTACCCAACATAGACCCAACATAGGTTATATGTTGGGTAGGAAAATGTTAGGCAGGATGTTTTAATCAGACAATTATCTTCAGGGTACAAATATAGAGGTTCTGTACCTAGTCTAATATCTTACTGCTTTATCCTAATTCCTGCACATGTGAGGGGAATACACTCCTCTTACACACATGGGATCTCTGCCACCAGGACCCTAAATTAACTTTTACACACGGGTCCCATGAAAAAGGGTCCCACACATTTAATGAAAGAGACATCATTATGTAATGACATACTGGTGAAAGCTCTGTAAGGTGCATGTGTCCCATAATCCACAGAAAAGATGAAATACTTTTTGAGTCCTACATAATAGTAGAACATATTTGAGTAAAGTAAACCATAAAGTACACACTGAACATAAGAGAGACATTATTAAGGGAGCAAAACGTGCGCCCACGTACGTCCTGTCCCCATGTTACTCGAGACAAAACTGAACATCTTCCATAAAGCTCATGCATATCACTGAGAAATTCATTGTATAGATTAGGATCCTGGCTACGGCAGTAGAAATACTGGGATTGACACTTATTACCTGTTTATCATAAATTAACTGAATTTTCGATTACTCAATGTAAGTGACAATACATACCATATGTATAAGTCGACCCGAATATAAGTCGACCCACCTAATGTCACCTAAAAAAAACTGGGATAACTTATTGACTCGAGTATAAGCCTCCTCCCCCCAGTATGTCAGTCTGTCACCCCTGTGAAAGGCTCATGTCACTCATGGATCATTGCCCCCATAGGATTGTATTGTCTCTGGTCACTATGTCCAGCTCCTATAGATCTTCCTCTATATGTCTCTATTGTCCCACTGTTTCCTGCATGTGCAGTGTTAATATAAGGCATTTAAGGTAATGTAAAGCTCATGTGCCATGGTGTAACCTATACAGCACACTATCATGCCTGTGCCAGCTCTGTGGGCTCAGTGTGGTGGGTGAATGGCATGCTGCNTGCCAGTGTCANGCTCTCACCATCCATTACCTTAGCTCCATCTTAGCTCCAAGCAATGTGTGCAGCTCTGGTATCTGAGGACAGAGAGAAAAACGCTGCCACACAACAGNATACCTAAGATGTGTGATATCTGTAACGCAGACCCNACAGTGTGCTCACATCCCTGCATCATCCAGGACAATGATTTGAATATAAGCCGAAGGGAGCACTTTCAGGAAATAAATGTGCTGAAAAACTAGGCTTATACTCGAGTATATCCAGTATCTAAAATCTGCTGCTCCTTTATTCCTCAAAGAGAGAACAAGTGGTTGATAGAGGACGACAATTGTACAACCATGATAATGCTGAATTTTGTTTCATCCTTGTGTAGACAAGTGCCTAGTTTGCCTGTGCGGAAAACACATACGTGTCCTATGACACTCCATACCTGANACTATGTAAGATACACAAAGCAGCAGCCCTGCGTGTCTATGCACAGGAANGTCGGGTGGTTTATGTTTGCTGTGGTGCAGTTAAGGAGATAAGTCTATTTCGGGAAAGTCTGTGTGTTTACAAGAACCGCCATATTTTTAATCTAAGAATTACAGGTTAATCCACAGACCTGTGAAATGTGAGACATCTGAAAAGATCAATGCAAAGCATTTTATTTACTCCCCTCTGAAAATCCAATAGACTCCAAGCACTAAGGAGTCACACTGTCAGAACGTGCGCTGTCATGTGTAGTGCGTGGGCAGCACTACACGGAAAGCAGAGAAGTAGCATTGCAGATCACTTTAAAGAGGAACCTAAATAAATGAACCATGTAATTATAGANTGATACAAGATAGCAGAGCTGTTACATAACACAGGAACAGAACAATCTCTTTATACCACTCAGATGACAGAACATGCATTTAGTTTATAATGAGTCTTGTTAAAAGAAAAAAGTTACGCTATTCGGTAAATCTATAAAAACATGTACATATCATTGTGGCCTTGTGATACAAAATGTATTCCCCAACTTTCTCCTAGGGAAAGTATTTATCCTCCGAGTTATGTCAGAGATGTCATGATGTCAATCTGCTGTATGAAATATCTTTTATGGAGGAGGGGTTACTGATACCCTGTTCAGAGGGCTATTACCCAGATAATTCAGTCAACTTCCTGGGTTGAATGAACTACCCGGGTAGTGTTCCCAGTGTGAACGGCACTAAAATTACTACTAACTACCCTGGTTCAGTGTGAACGGTGTAGGACCAGGGTAGTTTGTGAATTACCAGGGTAGTTTGTGAATTACCAGGGTAATTCAGCACTGTGAACAGGGTTACAGGTTACCAGGGTAATTCAGATCCACAGCTAACAACCCTGCTCGTTAAAAACACATTTACCAGGGTAGTCTGTGTCCCAATTTGCTCATGTACACNCTATGCGCCATAACTGAAGTGCAATAGGTGAGGTCCAGTGATCTATTTTTTTCCCAATTTGATAGTGATAGTGGGAGGATAAGGGTTATGTATAAGAAAGGGTCATGTATAAGAAAGGCTTCTGCACATTATAAATACACTGAATGTTGATTAAAGGACTTCTCCTGGGCTGCACCTCACCTTTCAAGACTATTCTTTACTCCCCTATCTTTCAAGTGCTCTCTTAAAACTCACCTCTTTAGACAAGCTTACTAAAATCCCCAAACTGCTTCTTAACCTTCATCTTACTTATCTAAAACCACTTTACTATCCAATTTCTCTTTCTGTTACATGATTTACATACACTTACACATTTTCTCTTTCTATACTAAAATGACCTTCAGCTCTGCTCCTAACACTGCTGTGTGACTGGATCATACAGAGCACTGAGCACTTTTACCATACAACAAGGCTGATGTGCCATGTAATATATAGTATGTATCTAACCTAATGTCCTTTAGATTGTCAGCTTGTGAACCAAACCCNTTTGTTTATCATTGTACAGGCTTATTTATTATAATAATTTAACATTGCATGATGAAACAAAACTATTCATTAATTTATTCATTCAATCTATCAATAGGTTGTTCAGGATTTCATGACCCTCNATTCAAAACAATATTTAAAATGCACATAGTATTTCTGACCATTTTTATGTGTATTATAGAACTGCCCAGTTTTTGTTATAACATTATACTTGTTTCAATTTAAATTACTTCATTTTATTA
>JABWIB010002966.1:27941-50933 GCA_016617825.1 Platyplectrum ornatum | reverse complement strand
GGCGAATTCGCACCGAAAATTCGGACCACATCGCGGTCGAATTCATTCGACCATCAAAAATCGAATCTTCGTAAATACGAAGATTCGCGCCTCCGTTCGAATTCAAAATCGAAGCGATTTGCTCCGATTTCTATTCGACCAGACAATTCGACCTTTAGTAAATACCCCCCAATGTGTACTTTTGTTTGTAGCAGAGACTGGACAGGGGAATATGATAGCAGCTTACAACTACATGGAGGGTGGTATGTTTACAGGAAATGTGTAGAAAACATGGTTCACTAATAGTAGATTAATACCATCTGAGGTGATAGAGGCTAATACAATATTATATATTTCTTTGAAATAATTATAAAAATATACTAAATCTTAAACTAAATTCAAAGTCACATAAGTTCTAGAGTTATTATGGTTTTTAATAAATTGAGGAGACCGAATGTGTTAAGTGGCTGTTATCTGCTATCACTCCGTGTTGCTATGGAAAGGATGCAGTCTTTTATCACCAATGTNCTTATAGTGCATCGGAGTGATATGGAGGATGAGGGGAGGCCTCTCCTAATCGTGACAAGGAATTACACTATACCTGCACTACCTTAAAACTGAGTCCTTTACTTCTTAAAGGATAGTGTCTATCCTTAGTGATAGTGCCTATGATGTATAATACGCCCTCACTGTCCTATTTACCACTTGCNGCATCTGAGCACCACATCCATACCACTTGTCCATCCTGTATGGAAATAGGAATCCAGATCCGTACTAGAAGTGTTGTGCGTGCATGGTTGCAAAGNATGGTGGTTTTCTGATCATATAAAAACTTTTTATACGTTACTATGCTGAATAAATTGTTAGAATACAACTATTGCAATGACAGTACAGAGATGTGGTTGAGGTAGCAGCCAAGCAACAGTGTCAGATTTGGAGCAGCAGTGGGGATTTTACTCCAGGTTTTAATTTGGCTTCCCCTAAAGGACAAGTTTCCAAAGGATTTGTATATATAAACTGAAATAAATGGATTCTTGTTCATTCTTGGAAGAATCGTAGAGTATGGATAGATAAGTGNATAGATTTAATCCAGCTGTCACTGTTCTGCATGGGAAATACGCACATCATTTAGAATTGTTATCTATTATCCTGTTTACTGCAACAGTGTCAGCATAATCACTGGCTCTGTATCAGGTAGAACTGCATGCACAGTGCTAATATCATTCAGAGCAGATGCACAAAACAGCATAGGCTATGCTCACAGAAGCACATGCAAGAAGGCACTGCGGGCATCTTATGTCTTGTCAGTGAATTGGTGCCAGTCATTGTACAGCTATAAGCTCTAGTGCTTTCTAGTGAAAAGACAGCTCAGCCGGCGTGATGCCCCCCTTACTGCAAATAGTCATTACCTTATCGGCTGCACATGAGAAATCATTATTACCAACCAAGACAGTATTTAATTTAATGTGCCAACTCTGCTGAGATCTGTCAACAAGTCAGGAATGAGTATAAGTTGGTCTATATATATTTATTTTTTTTTAACTTTTTGCAGAGTAGATAACGTGATATAATGTGTCATCTAAGTATGTCACAGTGTCTATGTAAGCAGGCAGTATGTTCTTTAATAAGCTCCCTACAAAGATATGAGAGAAAAATAGAACATTTACATGAAATGCACTCACCTTGACTGAGTTTAATCTCTGTCTGGGGAAAAGCTTGCGCCGTGACTATAAATAAGGCAAGGACTGTGAAAATGTCCCATTGAAGTGAAGTAGTCAGACAGTGTCTCATTTTCAGGTTTTAAGACAGCTTTAGGGAGATGTCAAACCCGGTTGGAGTCAGAGTTGGAAGCCTTTACACATTAAGTTTCCTAAACAGATGTGATCTTCATGGAGAACACACCCCTACTAACATGAGCACTGTCAACCACTTGTGGGATAGGCTGAACAAAATCCTCTCCAGTGTTTTACCAGCTCCTGAACAGTAAAATACCACATCTCCGTTGGGTCCATGGTTTCTTTTAAGAGGGATGACCTCTTGACCTAAACCATTTGTGAAATGGAATTTGAATGTAACTCAATCGCTTTAGTTTAAAATGTGGCTGAAGCCCCACAGTGAGTTGCATGGAGTTTCCTCTAACCACAGGTTGGAATGGAAAAGATTTGTGGCATTTANATGTTTTGTGATGTAATAAGAGTGGACAATATTTGGTCTTANNGCATCTTGTGGACNCTCTGTCTATCATGGTAGATATAGCTAGTGCATAAAGAATAGGAATAATCATGTGGGCTACTTCACACTGATATAATTAGCTGTAGAGCTGTGGGCCTTTTTGACAATAAAGGCCTGGGGCTGCAGTCCCATTAGCCACATTTTTATCCAGACTTGCATGAGAATATAGCACACTCTTCCTGGCTATCCCCTTAAACTCACAAAAATAAGCGGACTTCCNTGCTTACACATGCATTGCTATGCTAAATGGTAAATCATCTGGAATAAGGTCCCTACTACAAGTTCTTAGGCCATACTGTAAAATTATTAAATCTTGATCTAGCCCCATAGACCAGATCCAGACGAGCATGTTCATGGCAGATGTTACATGTATGTTTTTTACGTGTACGAAACTAATCCCCACTCCAGCTCATAGGCATAATCAAGTGTAGATGACACTGTTTGTGTAGATTGACCTAAAAGGCTGCATTCTTTTTTACTTACATTTTTTCCCCATCCCCCAGCACGGAAANTAACCTTTAAGTAAATATTCCCTGTCCCAAATACCACTTACACCCCCAGATATTGTGCTATATTCCGAGCACCGTTGGAAGGGTGCAATGGAAGCCCAAACACAACTAGGGGCTGTATGTAATTACCAAGACTCAGGAAGTCAACACAAATAAATATAAAGTAATATACCACTGGAATATACATTTGGAATATTATATATATTTGGCTTTGCATGCATGGCTCAGATGTGCTAGTGTGTACATATTTATTTAATCAGTACACATATGTTAAAATATCAATGACAATACACAGACAAGATACTGATGGCNCAAATATATATTTATTTTTTAATAAATATACATTTTTAGACTACACTTCTTGAAATATACAACACAGTATTTTGCAGTTAGGAATTGTTATTGAAATGTATATTGTAGGATAAGGATGCTTATCCCCCCCTCATAGGAGAAGGCAGTAATAACCTACAACCAACCCTCTTTCAAATACCCAGTATGCAACTTCATAAATTCTAACAGTTCAACATATTCTGCAGGAATTTTTCATTATATATATTCTTTTATTTATATATTCATGTAACATATATGCATTATAGGTATCTGGGTATACTATTATATATTTAAATCAATATCTATAAATATGGGTTTTTAATTTGTACTGTATAAACAGATGTATAAATATAGATATGCGTTTATGCACAAACATACTCTCACATTAACATGTAGAAGGACAAAACTGTGTTTCANATAGGTGCGACATATGTTGTTTTTTTGTTTTTTTAGGTGTTTAGCACATTCACAAATTAGACCACAGATACCAATACCTTTCTCAAAATGGAGTATGATAGAGTGTATGGACTGCAGGGTTCCATAAGCTCACCTTAGCGCTAATAGCTAACGTCACATAAGATCTCAAAATTCTCGAATAGCTCTATGTTTGTATGTTTTAGTGATGGACGGGATAATAACCCCAATGGACATGCAATGCCGTGACAATTATAGGAATAGCCAGCATTTTTGTGAGACATTGCCACAAANCTGATTAGACCAACATTTAACAGATGATTTGCATCATGAACTTTTACTGAGGCACATAGGCTAAATGCTGCCATTTAATCGGAAGCAGCTAAATGAGTTGCTCCCAATCCGTGGTTCCTTGCAAATAAGCGCTGTGACATCACGGCCTCTGGCTTCTCACGTCACCTCCAATGAAGCTGGGGACACTCTGTCGCACTCAGCCCGGGACCGCAGGCTATGCCACTGCTCCACGGCTGTCCTGTGGGAATTCAGCATGCGCCGCCAGTGGTTGGATTCGGGGGACCCCGATGAATACTGACCAATCACTATCCTTCCAATAAAATCATTGCTGCTTTTCATGTTGTGTCCATACACTGCAAGAGAAATACATATTATTAGCTATGTGTTATGAAAAGATATGTTCTGATCTAACCATCAATCATTTCCCATTATCTAGAGAAATATTACACATACAATCAACCAACAGTGCCATCTAAAGTTAATGTAGTGTATATATTACACACACATATCTGGGGTTTATGGCAAAACAATACCAGACAGAGTTTCTGGGGTGAAAACATTGCAATATTTGATGAAAACCAGATGCATACCTGTAACACATGGTTTATACCTGTGATTTACATGTAAAATAATTATATTATATTAGATATATATATATTATATGGGATCCAGACGTAATTATTTTAATTGTAACTTGCGTAGATCCCTTTCACTGTAACATCAGCATATGTATTTGCCAGATGTAACACACAAACTGAAAAAAACGCATGGACCTGACTACCGTACGTTTGGGTTCCGGGTTTGCAGTTTAGCATACCTAATCCCTTCAGTGTAGGATGGGGGTATGCCATGCTGATCTGCTTCTGTACAAGTTTTTAAGGTAGGGTTCTGGACACTAGGGACCAGATACAGCATTATGTACTATAGCTGAGATGCAAACGCCAGATGTGTGCGAGCAGGTCCCCAGGTCTACAAAACATATATATAAATACACATTAGGGGTTCTGTCCCCTGGGCTAAACCTGTCCCTCCGACCCACCTAGAATAATTAAATGAAGAGATTGGGGAGGGGTTGCTGGTTCGCATTAATGAGATAAGGCTGGGTTATAGAAGCGTAAAGCTGGCCATACACCAGAAAGATAATCTTTCCAATCAACAGATAAATGACCCTCACAGCAGAAATCTGTTACATGTGTACTCACAAAACATGCATGTAATGAGTGCACATCTAACAGATTTCTGCTGTGAGGGTCATTTATCTGTTGATTGGAAAGATTATCTTTCTGGTGTATGGCCAGCTTAATACCTCTCTACACCCTGGCTCTTAAGCCAGCTTTTTCAAGGCTAGTAATGTGAACGGTGTATAACATAAGCTGGCCATACACCAGAAAGATAATCTTTCCAATCAACAGATAAATGACCCTCACAGCAGAAATCTGTTACATGTGTACTCACAAAACATGCATTTAATGAGTGCACATCTAACAGATTTCTGCTGTGAGGGTCATTTATCTGTTGATTGGAAAGATTATCTTTCTGGTCATACAATCATCTCTGCCTGTATGGCGCACAAGAGTCTGAATCCATTATACACCCTGTACAGATCTGTCTGCTGAACAGAAATCTGCTAGAATAAGTTGGACAGACAAACTGTGTACATACCACCCACAATTATCATATATCGTACATGAAATAATCTCATACTATTTTTTTTATCAGATAAACAAAATTGCACTTTTGGAAGGTTAATATAATAAAACTACCAACAAAAAATGAAAGATTTTTTCCAACAGCCCTTTTTAACCCATCAGTAACCTGCATCAGATTCTTTTCACTTCTACCAAACCCCTTAATGTTTCCAATTCAATCTCATCCCAATGACATGACCTTTTTACGTTTCTCTGAAAGCCCGGAGAATAGGGTAACCTATACATAATGGAATCTGAAAAGTAAAAGCAGATGGGACATACAAGACGACAAACGTCTTACCATCATACCAGAGATCAGAGATCTATTCACAAGCAATCGTAAATACCATATGTTGTGTTTAATGTTCCTTGAACATACATACAATCTTCATAAAGTCAAATATAGATTGTAAGGTTTCACAAAATGCACAGTTAAAAAACTATAAATGTTTTGATCAGTTTACTTGTATCATTCTCTGTACACAATGGAGCTGATCCAGAGTCCGTGCAGATTCCCTACAAGGAATAGCAATGTGGCAAACACCTGATCCAGAATTGCGAGTTTCCGCTAAAATACACAAATCTGGTTGTGAAATAGAGCAGTCCTCTGTAACGCTGTATGTAGGGACCCTGGCTGAGGCAATGATTTNAATGTAAATCACTGCCTCTGCCCAATCGTACTATGAATGGACGAGGCTTGATAAAGTCACACCCACCCACCCAGGTATACTGTCTAGGGGGTGTGGCTTTATGGAGATCACTTCCTCTACCACACCCCCATGCTGCTGACCCTTGGTTTCTTCAGGGAGGGAGAAACTAAAAGTCTTCAACTCTGCTGTATGTGCAGAAGCTGATGGTTGTATTTACCAGTTTTAAGTTTCAAAGAGGTTTTTTTTGTTTTGGTATTCATCTAAAAAAATCTTTATATATATATATATATATATATATATATATATATATATATATATACATACACATCCCTAGTTACACTAATGGCTGAGCATACACAGTGGCAATGCACTGTTATTCAGATATTAATTAAAAAAAATTGAATTAATGAAAACAATCAAGATTATTACTAGTAAAGCCATTTATTCATAGACAATCACCTGTAAGTTATACCTTAGCCAATCCCTGACATTGTGCAAGATTTTGGAGGATGCGCAAGGACTGCATCTAGTATAAGCACAAACATGATCACATTGGGCCGGATCCAGACTTTTGTCCTACCCCCTACCACCCCCGCCAATTCCTCATCTATGCTTGCGAATGTGGGAGAAAACATCACTGGTGGGCCCTTAGTTTTGTTTGGGCAGAACAAAAAATCCACAGAACAATGTTCTGTGTGCTGGATGTTTCACCCGCTGGGAAGGTTCTTCCTCCCCACCCAAATTACACTAGGTTGGCAGTGGGGCGCGGGGAGGGGGGGATTTAAATAAAGGGAACAGGGAGGGCTGAGCCGGAACTTGTGCAGTCAGTGGTCGCATGGACACAAAGGACTTAAGGTAGGGGTCTAGCAGCCTAAGGTCTGAGGGACAGCTAGCGCAGAGCACGGATGGGGAAACAGTCGCATTGCCTTGTGTCTGATTTTCTGCACTCTCCTCCATTCTGCAAAAATACACAGAGCAATTTTATATGTAATACAGACAGATGCAGATCTCTGGATCATGTCCATAGAGAAAATGTCTCATTCAGAGGCATTACGCACGCATCCTCAGATCTACGCCTGCAATGAAACTGGTGGTGTGCATTCACTCCATTACTTTATTATTAATTCTCTTTTATATTAGTATTTAGTCTGCTGGCATGCTGCCAGCTATAGACTCTCCCTAGTACTATTGGGAGTGTAATAAATATTTTGGACATTGATGTATTATGGTCTAATGTATATTTGGTAGGTGCACTGCACTTTGATACTACTATTAAAAGCTTCTGCTCATTGATCTATGCACCACAAGTACCAATAGTGTTCTTGACCACAAGTTCAAATAGTGATCTTGGGACTAATCCTGTTTAAATAAGGTTTTTCAATAGAATTGCAATTTTTCTGTTACGACCATGTCTTCTACATGAACTCCCCTGAAACTTTCCTGGTAAAAGGGCCAGTTACGTGTCCTGAAGGCATACCCACGTATCATTCTGTGGATGTAATACAGAAAAGATCCAAATGATAGGTTCTCTAGTCGACACATTGGGTTTCTGGAGACACTGGAGAATTTACGCACATCAACATAATAAAAGTTTTTGGAATAATATCTGATTAAGTGTAGGTTAAAAATATCACCTTGACTGTTGCAGAGTAAATCTTACGTCTACACTAGTGTATAGCCAGCTTTATAGGCCAGGCTGATATCATGGACTGGTCTTCTGTGAATCCAGACTCGAACTGCGTCTCTTTCACACAAGGTCTGTCATTTAGAAGCAGTTCGCAGATGGGATGATCTAACCCACACAGGCTTTTTAATACTGGAAGCTAATAACAGTTTGCTGACATACACCCTTGTTCATTTGGTTATCATAAACAAGTCTCTCCCAAAAGCAACGTTGCTCCAAACTACTGAGACACCTAGTGGGCAAATCACTAAACCGTTTATGTTCTAGAGTGAGAGGTGATCTAATCAAACTCATTGTAAGTGACTATTACTTGTGCCAGCATCTATTTGTCACAATTGTTACAAGTCTATTGATCCATTTGACAGCTACTTTATTGATCCTCTGCCGCTGCAAAAAGACATTAACTCTATAAGGCTGTGAGGAGGAGTGCCTGGAGTAACCAATGGTAACAGCCTAACCATGTTTCTTAATAGATACAGAGGTGATCAAATCAACCAACACATTTTACTGGAAGGAAAACGACAGAGCATCTATAAAGAAGTTTTTCTTTTTCCCATTAAATTTGAGCACTGCACACCTATTGCCTCTCACGTCATGGCATTGCGCAGTGCCTCTGTGGGACTCGGCTGCTATTAACAGAGCCCAAGCCAGTAATAGCAACATTACTGGCTTGGGTCCGTTAACCAAGGTAAGTAAGGGCCAATGTAATTTGCCAGGCAGCCCTATCGGGCCCTAGGTGTGCGTTTTTGTTGCCTAGCGGGTGATGCAGCCCAGCAGGCGGAACTTCTAGCGCACGGAACATTATTAGGAAATCCACCCACTAACATCTGCAGCACGCATGTGTGTGTACGGAAGTCTGGAATCGTGCAAAATGCTTCATCCAGTCCATTATCTTTATATATTTCATAGTTTTAATCAGGAATCACCCTATAAGGAGCTGCCAAAATCTACATATATTCTAAGGAGTATATATTCTATGTCAGTGGTCGAAGTAGAAATTTAGGAGGTGGAGGTATGGACATTCACTGTATTCACCTGTTCTATATGAAAAAAAGGATATGTCTTATGTTCTGGATATTAACAGTATATTTCTTTTAGACGATTGCAACGTTACCTTGCTATGGACCTGACACTACAGCTGTATATTTCAAAAATGAAACGTAAAGTGCAACTGTCATATCTAACCTTTATTAATTGCTTATTAAATGAACAGCACAATGTTACCTTAACAACAGCATCCACTACCCTTCATAATAGAGCATTAGGTTTGCACAGTGCATTGGTGCACCCATTAATTAAAATGACTTTTTATTACAGGTCCCTTCCTACCTATCAGCTATTAAACATTACACAGTAAAACCCTCTCTATACAGATTAATATTGAATGGCTAAGGGCACATATGTCTCCTGGCAATTTTAAAAAATAAACCTTTGAACACTGAACCTGGTGCAATGAAAGTGGGGTTATAAAATCGGATCCCTTGTGGATCCAGCCAGTACAAATGCAAGGACCCTGCTTAAGATATCTGTTCCGGCCTGTTAGAGATTGCATGTCTGGGGTTGTATTACGTGTATTACCACACTGTAGGCACTTACATGACAGCTCTCCATTGACACATGTCATCACCGGCAGTAAGTGTATACATTAGTGAAGACCTGGCTCCTTATGTCTTATGGTACCGTCCGCCAGCTAGTAATATTAGAGTAGGAGTCCTGGCTGTCTGAGATTGCACAGGTAATCATTTAAATAACCAGAAGCCATTTGTTTGCTACATACGGTTGGAGGTGGAAATATTTTAGTATAGTTAAGGCTGGGTTTAGCCATTATCCCTATCCACCGTTCATTTTAAGTGTGGATCAGTGGTCGATGTGGAAATGAAGAAGCGGACTTTTAGAAGTAGCAGTATGGAAAATAATGCAAGTGAATAAAGATTTATAATATTTCAATTAAATCAGTTGGACTGATACACCCCCATACAATCCACTTTGAGCCCTGGTATGTATGATGAAGAAAAGTTAAGGTAGGGTTGCATATACAGATGATTGTAGATATGAAGGGATTGGTCATCTAGATATGGACCAGGGGGGCGACAGTTGCTGTGTTTGGCACTCCAGCAGTCTGGATTCCCATCCAATGTGTGACTTGAGAATTAACAAGTGAAGCAGCACAATGTGTAAAGTCAGATCGACCAGCTTATCTTAATAACATGCTTCCACAATTGTGGCTCACATAACTCCTATTCTATCCTCCTCACTTATCCACATCTAATGTATATTGATTTTTTTTCCATTTTAATCCATAGCTACATATACATTTAATCTGTGTGTTTTACTGAACATGTAAAATACAATATGCCGACCTTGCATATAGTAGAAACAAGCCTCTTTAAATCGCACCTTTGATCTATGTATTAATACATTGCCAGGGCCCACCCAGAGGCTGCCTGCTGCTGCAACTGTCTCGTTATCAGGGACATTGGAGCTACGCAATGCAATAATAGCTCTGTCACACTCAGAATGACAAGTACATGCACAGTGTCAGACACAATATATCTGCATGGCAAACCCATCTGCCACTTTACATTACCAGCTTTTAGGAGTCTTTGTAATTGAATTATAAAGCCTCTCAGGAGCTGAGTAATCTTGGGGGATATATGCGCTTAGATGATGTTTTACCCCATCTGCAAATTCCAAACATGAAACAATTACAGTTAGCAAAGCTTCTGAATCGTGCCAGGCATGTGTCCTTGATTTGTTAACGCAGTTAATATTCCAAAGAAATACAACAGGACAAAGAGATAAATGTATTTTCGCTATTTAATGGAGTGTGTCCAATTACAGCCCTCATGGGCATCTGGCTGCCCAGAATTCAGAGGAACAATCGTAGCCAACATTCAAATGACTCTTATCGCATATGCTTGTAACACTCAGCAGAATATAAATGAAGAACAGGCGTGGATTACCTTAGCCTGTTGCTCTGCCATCTGCATGATTGGAGATGTAATTCAGAAACAGCTTGAGCGCTGAAGATTACCCATTCCCAGTCTTATGCATAACTGGCAGTGCCCTTCTCTTCCCACTACGCCTGGTTTCTATAAGTAAATATTTCTTATGATGTGCCAGACATGGTAACGTCTTGTTATTTCCTTAGAAAAAATGTTGTACCAGTGATGAGCAGGAGATGTGAATACTACAATGCTCAGATGGAAGGATAAGGGTTGTGACCTAAAGTACTTACCATTCAGGTGACAATGCACTCATGAGTGATATGAGTGATATAGGGGGGGGGGGGGCGTGGGGAGAGTTCGGTCCCTCACATCTAGACTTAGGCCCCATCTCCTTTATATGAAACCCATGTCTATATACTTCTATCTCTATGCAGTACCGTTGTGTTGGTGTGAAGGTATTGGATGACTTGTCACTTTGGACTAGATCCCAGCTTCGCATCAGATATAGTCATTTTTTGCATCCTGTGCAGGTACACATATACTAGTTACCCAAACAGGTTGCATTCCGCCCTATCCAAAGCTAAGAGCAACGATACTTCTGACAGTTACTGACAGAGAAAATGAGGCTGCAATAGGACCTGACTTGCTATTACAATGTACAGTGTAGGTGTTCTTACCCTCTACAATTCCAGACTTTCAAACCATCACGGGAATCAAGTGTGGCCTTCAGAAAGACAAGAGAGAGGAGTATGTGGAGCTGTTGCTGGGATGTATGGATAATGTGGCCTTGTGATTGAAGATCCCAGATACTAGTATGTCCAATCATAAGTAAATCACATTAAAGCTGGCCATACACTATGCAATAAATTGTTCCAATCGACCAGCTTTAAGCTGGACATACACTATAAATTGTTCGAATCAAAAGATTTTTCAAGAGTGGGCAAAACCATGTTGAATTGCAGGGGAGGTAAAATGAATGTTAGTGCTTGCATACAGGGAGAATATTTTGCACACAGATACTGACCAGCGTTACTGTTACACTGTTATTAGACTTGTGCTAGGATACATCCTCTCTCACCTGTAATACTGATTGTAATGAATTCATGTTGAATTGCAGGGGAGTAAATGTCATTAGTTGCAATCAGTATTAGAGTTGAGAGATGATGTTTCCCAACCCAAGTCTAGTAACAGTAACACTGGTCAGTATCTGTGCAAAATTCAAAAGAAAGTATTCTCACTGCATGCAAACACTAACATTCATTTTACCTCCCCTGCAATTCATCATAGTTTTGCCCACACCTGAAAAAATCTGTCGATTGGAACAATTTATCTTACCGTGTGTGCCTAGCTTAAAGCTGTTCGATTGGAACACATCTGGGGGAAACATCTATAGTTTTGAAATTTGTGAATAATAAATACCCGGAGGTCATTTGTCATGTTGTACATCTACATACATCGACATATATATTACTACAGCATGAATGTTGTCCTAAGTCTCTGACAATACACAGTGTAGAGAATACCTAGATCTATTAGCAGCAGACACTTGTAGTTATCGTGATTGTAAAGTAGTGGAGTATTTTTGGAATAAGAAACAGGTCAGTGAGGACCCTGAGTCTGTGTGTCCTGTCATTGTGCTGCGTGCTTTGTGATATAGGACATACACATATTTTACTATAAATAGCAGTGTGCACAGAGTATTTCATCACTCAGCTCCACTTATGTCTCATTAACAGTGTGAGCAATGGTTAGACCACTGGATAATCAGCAGTGATAGATAGCATCAGTACATTCTGGAAGGAATTCCCTGAGGGGAGATGTGCTGGTATCAGACATTAATGTGAATTAGAGGATCTTTACGAGATCTATGCTAATACATAACAATATATTCTGATTGTGAATCTGGGACATATGTTGCCATGGCCCTACCATGTACAATATGCAGAATCATTAGTAATTCAAAATATCATAGGTTATCCTCTATTACCCTGATGGACAGTGATGGATTATTTCTGCTTTACATCTCGTGTGAAAGCAACTCAGAGGCACATGCTGTGAATACAAATATTTATTATTATTATTGTTACTGGAATGGATCCCGACCTCCGCTACTGCTGTGGTTGGATCTCCACCTATAGCAGCAGCAGAGGTATGATCTAAAAAGGGGACATTTTCCAATCAAAATAGGAAATTTTTATATCCAGACCATTTTCAAAAATTATTATAAATATTATTATCAACCATTAAGCGCATATTCCAATTCTGGAACTCTGCACATTTCCACTTCACATGAAACAAGAGCTGACATTCTAATAGTACCACTGCTACATCAGCTGTTACCTTCCAAGCTCAGAATTGGTTAATTCTTTGGTTAAGTAACTAAGGAAATAAGGTAGTTAATTCCTCTTACATATTATTTATTAATTACAATAATCATACTTTGGGTCTGATCCAGATTGAGCATGAAAGTATGTCTGTTTAGAAATAAACACACTCCCTGTAAATGATGTGGTGTACAGAGTGAACTAACATAACCCATATGAATTTAAACACAGATGCCTAGGACCTTGCTGATTCTCACAGGAGGATTTGTCAGGTAATAACACGTGTGATTCAGCTTTATTTATAATAGCAGAAATACTCAGTTGTTGGGGTTGGCAGTTGCTGGGGTTGAATCGAGGATCAGGTAGGAGAGAGTAAAGTGAGCAGGCCTGGAAGCAAAACATTGTAGGGGGACCTCTAGTGGCTAGAGAATGAAATACATGCTTACAAAAGTACTGAATTCACCTACTAGAATATACTGTACTCTGTCCTAGGGGTAGAAGGAGAGTATCCAGATACTCAACCCCTTTCCTTCTCAGGTGTGATCTTACTGGAAGAGGTCATTATTTGGACATACTGTAGGTTATGCCCATTTTACAGATACCAATATTCCCCTGCCCAGAGCTGCAGCAGTAACAAAATAACTATAATTATTTCCCAAATGGTATTGGGACAGACTTACAGGATGCTAATATACAGAATGTAATTATTTTTTTTAGTATTAATTAGTATTGTCACAGCGGCAGCCGCACAAAAGTCAAATTTGCACCTGTAAATGTTCTGAAGCAGAAAAGTGAAGCCTGCTTTTAAAATGTAATACACTTCGATGTTCTACACTTTGTAAATTACCCATATTATATTATTTTTAAGTGACTTCAGAGAGAAATCTAGTGATGCGGGTTGGCTAAAGCTTGCATCAAGGAAATAATGAATTCAGCTAAGCCTCAGGTTGCTGTTAAATATTTAATAAGAATTTATAAAGGCTAGCAGCAGGAAATACATGATGCATTTCCCTTTCTGAAAAGAGAAATGCATTAAAGCAAGAAGAACAAAACACAAGACTTTAATCACCGTGGGTTATACACAGTAAAACCCTTAACATGAAGAAATTAATTTTTTATTTTCACCGTTCCATGCTGGCTATCAATGCACTGAGTACTTTACTAAGCCTCTTTCATTCCAGGAACCTTTTGTAAAGCCCTGGTTGGTGAGCCACTTTCAAATGGCGGATATTTTTTATATTAGCGATCACACAGTCCTCCAACAACAATGATCAGAACTTTTCATTGAAATTTCAGATTTAACAAAAAAAAGGTGAAAAAGGTCATTTTATCAGAAAAAATTGAAAATAACGATCAAGATTCAAGGCATAAAGTCAGAAAATAAATGGAAAGAAAATACAGCTACCGTATTGTTCAGAAGTGCTCTATGCTGTCATTCTCCAGGAGAAAATAACCACTATATAAAGGGCACTGCTCCCCACCTTCATAAGCATGTGCAGTGCCTGTAACCAGCGTTTCAGTCCCTATACTGGGAATTTCATCAGGGTGAAAAAAATTATTTAAAATAAATATTTATAGAAAATCTACCTGTTTACTTACGTCGGGCGTCTGCTTCAACCTGCCTCTTTACAAGTTACCACATTGAGTGTCCATCCCTGCTGCTAGGTAGTAGAGAGGGAGCCCATGAGTGCTATAAGTCATTGGCAAGAACCATTGCCATGAGGATGGGACAAAAAGTAAGTAAGAGAGATGTGTGCAGGAAAATTTTGATGGGCTTTAAACTAAAAGTTAATATTATTTTGCTAGATCACAGGGGCATTTAAAATAAAAGAAATAATAATTTGTACAATACTAACTGATTTTATGAATGAGAGTGTTTGGCTAGGATCGTCACCTCTTGGTGTACAGTTTAGCGCCCTTCTGGCATTTGTGGCATTTCTAACCTCCAGATGTTGGCAATACCAGGCTCACAGGCACATAAGGGGGGAAGAACATTTATAGCAAAGTTTGGGGTAATTGGCTTAAGCGCCGATAAGTACCCCAAACCTTGCTATATGCTAACTGATTTTATGTTCTCTGGTTAATTGTCCACAAAGGGCCAGGCTTGCAATTCCCAGAACAGTGCAGCCCATTTTAGCTGGTACAGACCATTAAAAACCAGTACTGTACCCAGGGCCGCCACCACGAACACACTTTGTGTGTCCCGGGCGGCCAGGTCCCCAACGTAACGCCAGGACGTTGTGATGTCATGACATCACACCGTCACTGCGGGAGGCCGTGTGGCCTATTTAAACGAACATAGATTTTATGCTTGCTGTCGGCAATGGCCGGCGCACAAGTACAGGGTACCGGGCCACTGTTGGGGGGTGGAGGGATGGCCGGGCCCGGCTGTCCCCCACTGATGACGGCCCTGACTGTACCGGCTAATTAGGTAATTTTTGTATGTAACGTGACAGATATACCGTGTTTCCCCGATAATAAGACACGGTCTTATTTTCTTTTCAGGACAAAAAAACACCATAGGGCTTATTTTCGGGGTATGGCTTATTTTATTGACCTGCTATTAATCCAATCATGGCCCCCCAATTGCTGCTGACATTATGACACCTCATTGTTCCCCCAAGTGCTACTGACATTATGACACCTCATTGTTCCCCCAAGTGCTACTGACATTATGACACCTCATTGTTCCCCCAAGTGCTACTGACATTATGACACCTCATTGTGATTGAAATAGGGCTTAATTTCGGGGGAGGGCTTACTTTAGACAGTTTACTGTAAAATAGGGTAGGGCTTATTTTCAGGATAGGTCTTATTATCGGGGAAACACGGTATTACTACAATGGTAATGACCATTAATGGTTAACCATGGCTTAATACCTGGTGCACTTATGTGATGACTGTGACCCAGAGCAAACATCTACATTTGGTTTTTAGGAATGTGAATCACAGAGCATTTCAAAGAACAGGAAAGATGCATAGAACGAGACAGTGTGAGAGTAGACTGGTTTCACCTAATAAATGATAGCTCAGTAATTGTACATTACATTATTTGAAGGTATGAACAAGGATAAAAAGTCATCTATAAGTTGGGAATAAAAAGCTCTTCAAATATTGTACTACGGCTCAGAAGTTCAAGGGCAACTCTGAAAATAAAGGTCACCTGCAATTTATGTTTGCAAAACTAATTTGGATTATACTTCTCTGCACCCCTGTGACAAGGGCAGGAAAATGAGCAGAGCAGGAACGCTTCCCAGTCTATTATTCTGCCTTACGTATTAAATGACAATATGCGAATCACCTTCTTTAACCTTAGACAAAACTCCTGACACGTCTCTGTCTGTGTTACATTCATAACATTTATTAACGGCTAGATTCACAGCCATCGCACTGTCCCTGCCAGAAGGACCAAGAGGATTATGGGATATAGGCAGACTATCATGTCCAATACAGTTTCATCCAGTAGATGGGAATAAAGCAATGTAATTGCAGTCACTCTATACACTCCCTGCTGTCTATCACATATAGGACTAAATCCAGAGTTGAAAATAAGGAACGTTACACCTGGGCAAAACCAAAATGTAATGAGGCAAATAGGAAATGGGACTGTGATATGGAGCCTATTTATCATTTCTTGTCAATAAAACTGATTTGATCGCTGATGATCAAAATTGAAGTATTAATTATAATCCCCACTGTTCAATCTCACTGCAATCTCACAATCTCACCGCTTAGTAAATTTAGGCCCAAACCTTTAATAATTAGTGTTAAATTAATTGGTAATAATTAAAAAAAATTATATATATAAAAAAATGTATAATTGCAGTAGCACTGCAGGTATATACAGGTATATACATCAATAAGAGCATATATATATACCTGTCAACATGTATAGCGATCCAGACACAGACTTATTCAGCATCCAGCATTTAGGGGGTGTTTTGCACGAAGGAAATAGTGGATAAACATTTATCTATCTATCTATCTATCTATCTATCTATCTATCTACCTATCCCTACATCTTTTCCCAAAGTAATTTATTTGAACCAAATTTTCGACGACTTTTGGTTTCTTTCAGTATGGGGTGGGGTGAAGACGTGATTTATGCAAATAATATCTGAAGCCCTGTCCCTGCACAGTGAACTGAACATTTACTACTGGTGGATGGGGCCGATTCAATTTGGCCTTGCGTCTTATTTTCAAACTGTGTAAGGGAGAAAAACTTTCGTTCTTTAGCGCGCGGCTCATTGAGTATAGTAAATAACGCGATCCTTCTCTACCGCAAGAGACGGGAAAAAGCGCGATGTGCAGGATTGAATCATTTCCATAATGTCTTCAAGTCCCATTCATTTATAGTAATTATTGGCTTTATCACTATAGAGCATACACAAAGCATTACTATCATTTTTTACTATACATTACACTACCCAGCACTTGTGTTTGGATTGCTGTCGGAGTATACATTTGTGGCTGAGGTCATTAGCACCTGGTGAGCTGGCTAGTTGTAGGAAACCCAAAACCTTAAATAGGCAGAGCTTAACCTTAAAAACTGCCTCCTGGAATACATTGCCATATGTATTATGCATAGCACTGTCTACTGTACTGTCCAACAATGACGTGTCAGCAGATCGCCACGGGCATTCCTTAACTGTCTTCTGTCTGGGACAGTTTGACCATAGTCACTAGTCGGTTTCTGGACAATTATGTCCAGTGTGTTTCTGATCCTGAAGATCCTTTCTAAAAAGATAATAATCCACTTACCTGTAAAGACCAAGCTGGCATTCTCAAGTTCTTCTTGTGGAACCTTGAAGCTGAAGGACTCATTGTAGAAAGGGTCAATTGTGCCTCTCATGCAAGAAGTTTTTTTGGTTTTTGCTAACTTTAACCCATGGACTAACTGAATTTTCACAAAGGGATCTGTAAGAAACATATTACATTTTAGGTTCACAATCCCTGTAGATATTATATAGAATGTATAGATGGGATACAATAAAACGTCATCACTTAACAATGTTATTATCATCCAATGGCATATCTGCAAACAGCGATCCAGCCATCCCTGTCCCTTGTAATCCCTAACAGTTATGAAAGAAGCTGGCAATGAATCTGATGACTCCTGCACTGGCAAATTCCCATTGCTGACTGTTAAGTTTTTACAGCCCCAATCCACCCCTTTCAGTACCCTACCTCTAATCCTCCCCTCCCAGCAGTCTAACCTCAATCCTCCCCACAGCCTAAACCTAACCCTTCATTCCCCACAGCCTAACCCTAACCTTCTTCTTCTCCAAACCATCCCCTCCCTCATGCCTAATCCTAAACTCCCTGTCTTTGTTCCACCCCCCCTCCAGCCTAGCCTTAACTTCCCCTTCTATGCCCCATCCCCACCTTACTGCCTAAACCTAATCTCCCCTTCTACGCTCCACCCCCTCAAAGCCTAACCCTAACCTCCCCTTCTATGCTCCGCCCCTCCCAAAGCCTAACCCTAACTTCTCCTTCGATGCTTCATCCCTTCCTCACTGCCTAAACCTAACCTCCCCTTCTATGCTCCATCCCCTCCCCACAGCCTTACCATAACCTTAACCTCATACTGTTACCTGATCAATTGGGGACTTGGATCCACAGATCCAGAAAATCATTGTGGGACCGCTTGCTGGGGCCAGTTAGTGTAATATAAGGTATTATGCCCAAATATAGATATTTTTTTCAAGATTGCCCATAAGCGATATTGACAAAATCAGCAGCAAAGATCCCATGGGTGACAAATGATGCACAAATCGCACTTGCAAAAATCTTGACAGGGTCAGATAAGGCATACATAATATGAGATGTCATATTCTGTTTGGTTGCTATCACAATAGTAATAACACATACTCCTAATACTCTTAATAATAATAACCCCAATCATTACGTGTACATGAGTTGCTATGTACATTCTGTCTTAGTAGTTCTGAATCATTAGTCAAAGAGTTATTTAATAAATTAATGGAGATGTGCGCTTCACTTTTTTTGTGACGTCATGTTTTTTTATTTTTTATGTTTAAACAAATTCCTTCTATATAATTCATCAGACGAGACTTACCAGATCCTTGACTCATATCAGTCTGAAGAAGCTGCTTTGCTCTTATAATATCCACATTCAATCTCCCAGCACTTGGCAGGTAATTAAGAGACAGAAGCAGCTCTCCCAGCTCAACTTCATTCTAAAACAAGAAGATAAATGAGCAAAACACCTTGTGTGCATAGATTTCATAGAAGTCAGCTGCGCACTCTAATATCCATATACAAGGCTTGCTATATCTATGTTTCTCCCTCTACAGCAAAGAAGATGAATCATTGTTTGGGAATTCAGACAAAGAAACATTTCCAAACCAGAAATCCAGCTATTGTAATTTATTCTTGGCCAGGTGCACACAATGCTAAGCACTTACGCTGTATGTGTGAAACCCCTTGTGGATGTGGGCAGCATGAGCTGAACCTGCTGGCACCAAACCGGCAGAAAAAGAGAATGAATATTTCAGGACATCATTTAAATGAGGTTTAGCGGATGGAGAACATGATTTTAAACAATTGTTTACAGATTAGGACATGAGTAGTTGAGCAGAGGACAAGGCTCAAGGTCTGACCTGAGGAAACTTTGTATAATAGGGGTTCTCAACCAATGGTACGTGCAGGGCCGGTGCTAGGTCTCTGGGCATATAGAGGAGCTACAGTCGTCCTGCCAGGCTGGCTAATTATTACATGCCGGGTTATAATATAATAACGATATATTATAATTATAATCAAGGGAGGGCTTTTGCCGCCCCTTATGCCCAATGACTAAGATGGCCTAATGGTAGCACCATCCCTGGGTATGTGTACCACTAGTTGTACGCAATACCCTGTCTGGTGGTCCACACAGAAGCAATACCAGTTTTGTGTTATAAGATGAAATGTTAAGCATGTCATTTTTAGACATTTATCAGGGGAGCTGATTCACTGTATAATTGTAACTGATGAATGTGCATAAAACGCATTTATAATTATGAAATTCACAGAAAGAATATTTCCCAGATAATAAGACCTACCCCGAAAATAATACATGATGAGTATAAAAGCAGGGCTGGGGGTATGATGGGGATAAAAGCAGGACTGTTTATATAAATCTCTGTTAATGTTAATTAAAATAAGACCTACCCCGAAAATAAGCCCTATGGGGTTTTTTTGGACCAAAAAAAAATAAGACAGTGTCTTATTATCGGGGAAACACGGTATGTGGTGGCTTCCTTCTCTAGGCAGGACAAGGTATTGGTTTGTAGTCATATTACCGTATATATCTCACTTAATGCAATAGTTCTTGGACGTGAAATCTTCACATAAGTGAATATGTGGTTATTCTACTAATGTTATACAAAATTTGACCTTTTTATCTAGGTCACAGTATATGACAGTCAACACAGCAGGAGAAAAGAATGTGAAAGGGTACCCTGAACAGTGAGAAAGCTAATTTCTTTCAAGTGATGGTGATGCTTTATCACATTTTATTAAAAATAAACATTTACGCAAGAAAACTAGCATATAATATTCCAAAACTTGGTTATGTATATAGTACTGTATATAGATGTATATGATACAATGTAGTACATATATATTAGGTCTCCTGTTGTGTGGCAGTGTTTTCCTCTCTGTCCCCAGATACCAGAGCTGAACACATTGCTCACAGCTAAGATGGAGCTAAGGTAAAGGTGGGGGAGAGTGTGAAACTGGCATGCAGCATGCCACTCACCCACCACACTGAGCCCACAGAGCTGACGACACAGGAATGATAGTGTGCTGTATGGATTACACATTGCTTTATATGCCTTATATTAACCCTGCACATGCACGAAACAGGGGGAGAATAGAGTGGGCTACTGGGCAATTTTGCGCCTCGGCTTATATTCGGGTCGACTTATACTCAAGAATATATATATATGGAATGCAGTTCTATCTAAATACTATCTAATACTCAACAATCTAACTTCATTTCTTAGCAAACTTGATTTTAAGTCTGAAAGACAACAGACAAAAATGCCAAATGTGCAAAATATTATACAGCTCACTTAGGGGCTAAGTACCATGAAGGATTGTCAGACAAACAAGGTTTAAAATGAATGGTAGGATGTCTAAGGTTTGAGATTAATCTCATAAAACCAATATTTGCACCACATGGATGAATCTCACACAATAATGATTGGGCAGGGTGAATTGATCTCACACACTCAAGGGTTGAGATGAATGGCATACGAGGATTGAGATGGATATGGGAATGTCATACGAGGATTGAGATTGATGTAGGAATGTCATACAACTAAAGGTTGAGATGGATGGATTTCATTATACCAACAGTTGTGCAGAATAGAAGATGAATCTCATACAGCTAAGGGCTGAGCAGGTCTGATGGATCTCATACAACCATGTGTTGAGATGGATGGAGAAACGGGTTAGATAAGATCACTGGATCTAAAACAGACAATTGTTGAATAGGATTGATAGATGTCATACAACCTAGATGGATGGTTAATACACTAGAAAGGGTTGGGTGGAATGGAAAAAGCTTACTAGATTATATACCAAACCCAGTCAAGCCCACTTATCTGCCACAAAACTTCATTGGCAAAAATATAAAAGATATTCTCATTGTTATATAATTGTGACCTAAGAAGCCTTTAATAAATGAATCTCAAGGGGCATATTGTGTCATTTGTGGTTAGAAGCAGACAAATGCAACTCAGTTATTCTTAGTTTTATGCATTTTTAAGGAAATACAGCCAAGCAATGTCATCATTAGAAATGTCATCATTAAACTTAAATCAGGGTTTTGCTTGTGCAAATCAAAAGGTCAAAGGCACGGCATAAGCAGATAACGTAAGCACGCCTTTACTGTACTTAATTCAACATGAGTGCACTCCACTCAGTCACTTAATGCCCTTTAAGAGTAACAGAGCATAGATATCAATATCGATTATTGTTATACTTCTGTCTTCTTCTTATTCCAATAAAAATAATAATGATAATAATATTACTAATAATAACAACGGACTAATAATAATCCAGGAACCCATCTGCAGCCTGACTTCTATGCACAGAGGACCAGATCCATACTTATGCACTATTTAAAGCATGCATTCATGAAGATTACTTTGCTTTTGCTTATTGCTCAAAGACACTATTTTTAGACTTGGAATAGGAAAATCATATCTCAACTCTAATACTGTTACAACTAATGAAATTTACCTTCACTGCAATTCAACATGGTTTTGACACTCGCTCGTAAGTTCAATAGTACGTAAGTCTGGGTCCAATCCAGAGTGAGGAATTTATCACTGTATTCCATACAGACATCCGTATCACTGTATCCCACACAGACATCCGTGTCACTGTATCCCACACAGACATCCGTATCACTGTATCTCACACAGACATCCAAATCACTTTATCACACACAGACATCCGTATCACTATATCACACACATACATCCGCATCACTGTATCCCACACAGACATCCGCATCACTGTATCCCACACAGACATCCGCATCACTGTATCACACACAGACATTCGTATCACTGTATCACACACAGACATCCGTATCACTGTATCACACACAGACATCCGTATCACTGTATCACACAAAGACATCCGTATCACTGTATCACACACAGACATCACTGTATCCCACACATACATCCGCATCACTGTATCCCACACAGACATCACTGTATCCTAGACATACATCCGCATCACTGTATCCCACACAGACATCACTGTATCCCACACAGACATCCGTATCACTGTATACCACACACACATCCATATCACTGTATCCAACACAGACATCCGCATCACTGTATCCCACACAGACATTTGCATCACTGTATCCCACACAGACATCCGCATCACTGTATACCACACAGACATCCGC
>JABWIB010002965.1:31255-44418 GCA_016617825.1 Platyplectrum ornatum | reverse complement strand
ACTGGAAACCCCGTCTGCTAATTTGTGTAAATAGCACAGCAATTTTCTGCTGAAACCACATCAAAGACAAGAAATGGGAGCGCAAGGATTGTGAGCGCAGCATAATGGAAGGGACAGTCAAAGATTGTTTAACCATTTATTAGCCAATGTAGATTGATCTTTCTCTATTTCAGACCTGCACCTCACAATTTCTGTGACATTTAGATTTTGATATATATATATATATCAAATATATAAATATATATATATATCAAATATATAAATATATATATATATCCATGTGGATTAGGCACTCCTTATCAATCACAATAACTGTCTGTAAATGTGCTCCGGTGCTCTTTTGCCGTGTTACGCCATATACTGTCCACCTTAAAGGCACTCAGAGATTCTTGAAATATAGGAACCTGGACCAGGTTGTGGCTCCAACGTTTCAGTTTATTTTAAACTGTCATCAGGGATACAATAAACATCCACACCATACACCTTATATATATAATAAATAGCTGATAAAATTACCCACCCCCCGTGAAGTCTCGCCATGCACATGGAACGCCGGGCGCCGAGCCCACCGGAAGTGACGTAGGCTCTCGCTACCGTCATGTCTCCATGGTGCATTGCTATAGTGCTGAGACCCATGTGAAGTAATGCACCTAGACAAAAAGAACAACACAACNGCACAGCACATAAGAGTAAGCAAAGAGTGGCCAAAGTATTTCTATACTAGATCATATAAATCTATAAAAATAAATTTTAGAACAAAGGGACACGTTTCAAAAACTAGACAATTGATATATGTATGCCTTGATATATTTGTCTCTTGTTGGGGCATTTATTAGATGCATTATTGCTTTTGATTATAATCTTTGAATAAGCAAACAAAACCTCATGGGCTGTATTGTCTACTGCCAACCCAAAGGCCAAGGACTTTTTATTTAAACTCAGCTTTTGAATGCTTCAGGATGTCTTTGTTAACGTGCCACGCATATGTAACAGCAATAAGCTAGAAATGACGTATACACCATGCAGATTACCAGCTAAGACCTGGGGTTTTCATGAAATCATCGGGTTTAATGACAGTCCTGGCTTTTTTTTAGCAATCTGAAAAGGATTTTTCTCAAACCCCATAGCCTAAATTAAGTGGAGATATTGTAGGGAGATTGAAAAGTAGTGTTCAGTGATCAGATTCAAACACTCTTTTTTTGCATACTGGAGAATGTAAGTTTGAATCTGATTGGTTGCTATGGGCAACATCCCCACTTTCCAATCTCTCAGTAATCTCCCTGCTTAGTAAATTAATGCCTGGGTCTTTTCTGAAAATGCTGGGTCCAATGTTGCTTCAGCATAGTATTGACATGGGAATATAGTAGTCAGGGCTGGTGCTAGGTCTGGGGACACCCTAGGCAGACCTAGCACCACACCCCCGGTGACATTACAACGCACAGCGTGACGTCATCACGCCACGTATCGGCGCGATGTGATGACGTCACGCCACTTGAAAACTACTGAGGAGGGTGGCAGGGTGACTGCTGGCCGGCCGCCCTCTCGATTTTACTTTTTTTTTTCTTTTTTTAATTTTAATTTTATTGTATTTTTGAATATTTTTTTTTATTTCCTCGGCCATCCGCCCGGCCGCCCACCCACTCTGCCGGCTAGCCGCCCTCTCTGCCAGCTAGCTGCCCTCTCTGCCGGCCGCCCTAGGCGAACGCCTAAGTTCGCCTAATGGGCGCGCCGGCCCTGATAGTAGTGGGTCAACACTGTGCTGTATGAACGTAAACACCAGCGTTTTAAAACCCCCGGGGATTTGTGGGCACGTAATATCAATGTGAGCTTCAAGGTCACATTGAAAGAAATTGTGTAGCTATCTGTAGCTATCTGAAGGATAGGAAGTAAAATTGTTCTTTAGTTGATAGTAGTTGCAACAAACCGTGTTTTTATTTTATATTTATTGTATTGTATTTTCGTGTCATGTATATATTTTAAAACAACGGAAAAGGTTGCACGTGTCAACTAGCCAGATGCACTGGATCCTGTTGAACTGTCGTTAAAGCAAAAGCTGTCGTTCTCTCCCTTTTGAGAGAAACAAAATGTCTGCAGCAAACAAATAAATGAACTTTGTTTTGTTGTTGCTATGAGAAGAGATATGTTATCTCCTAGTGGTGACAGCAGATCTGTAACCGATTTTCCACGGCAAACCTTTTAAGTAAAACACAGACCATTATGACTTATAAAGAGCTTCTATGATCAAAGCATCATATAATATTCTCTTCATAAATTGCTGCTCATGATCAAAGTATCAACAATTATATTCTATGTAGTTATTTGCTTTATATTTTACCATTTACTATAAATCTGTCTGGTNACAAATGTATTTACCTGGATTCTGAAAGAGGTGTGATCTCTATGTTTCCACATTGATTTCTGTGTACAGCATCAGGTTTCCAATGCTGCCAATGCTCCCAGTTTACAATGAACTATTATTTTCTAATAAATATAATAATAGTTCACAGCGAGGCATCTGGCTAAGCCACTCCTTACAGCTAAACGTGATACATCAATTATAATAAAAGGGCAGTTTGGTCACTTTGGTCATGTCTGTTATGCTCTGGTGGCATAATACAAGCTTAACCACACTGACATCATAAGGACCTGGGGGAGTCAAGGGGACAGAGGAGCCCAGGTGGCAGGTTGGAGGAGACCAGGGCCTAAATTTATTAAACTGCGGTATTGGAAAAGTGGGGATGTTGCCCATAGCAACTAATCAGTTTGGATCTCCCAGTCTCCAGTATGTAAAATGTGATCAGGTATGTTGGCGAAATATATCCCAGAGAAAATGCAGGCTTATTGCATGTCAATTCTACACACACATTCATTGCAAGGGGCCTTTAACATGCATTGAATGCTGTTTATACACCAAATAACAGGAAAAAACAGAGGTATGATAATATTTCATGTTAGAAAGCATGGCACCTCAAGAGCTTCTATATTTTAAGTTTTTACTTTAATTTTAACGCTCAGACGTTTGTATAAAATGTATGTAAGTGTTTAGGGCAGTAAAATAGACTGGGATTAGNTTAATTGTATGCAATATGAAAATGGACAGCTTTTGAAAAACTTAAATGTGAGTGAAAGCAAAGATGCAAGTGCATTGTTGTTAAAATGCAAATCTGAATGAAATTGTAGAAAAATATTCATAGAAATACCTGGAAATGTTTATTTCTGTATAAGTACAGGTGCCTAATGAATCAGAATTTTTAGATGAAAGTTGCTATATATTAGAAATTGAATTAGAAGATCTAAACTATTTTACATTTTAAACCAGATAACCTATGACATATATCTGTTTACTATTGGTTTTCTGTACCCCTGAAATGGGGGGGGAATGTCATAGGGATCCCAGATGTGACCGCTGCAAAGAGAAATTTATACTAATTCACTGTTTCATCCATACTCCCCAGTGGCCCCAATGGTTATTGTGACCTAGACATATGATTCCTGAACATGTGTACCATAACATCCTTTTTTCCTGATACATACAGAGCCTGGTTGATGCTTAATCATTTTATCAGCAATGCCCTCAGCATTTTAGTTATTAAAAAAATTACAACCTTCCCAATTACCGTTTCTACATTTATTTAAGTTAGTCATGTTGCCCAAACTCCAGTGCCTGTAGCACTATCCGACTCTTTCCAGAAAGATAGTCTCATCCAACACTTATTGGTCCACAAACCTCCAAAAGGATCTGTTTTTACTTCGTAGTGACAAATTGTGGAATTCTCTGATGGTGGATCTCTCAAGGTGGTTGGTGGATATTCAAATGATGTCACAAAAGTTTATCACTATGATGAACTCTCAGTATGGTTGTTTACTGTCCATTCATGATCAATCCAACTGTCAGGTTGAATATTATTATCTGGCCAACTTCTACAACCATATACTTCTACTAGGGCAGTGCAAAGCCAGTGGTGGGATTCAGCCAGTTCTCACGGGTTCTGCAGAACCTGTACCTAATATAGGTATAGGTTCTTAAAACCGCTTGTTAATGGGAAGAGATGTATGGACTTGGTTTGATGAAAACCAGTAAAGGGGGATACACCATGCACAATATAGGGTACACCATGTACAATACAGAGGGATACACTGTAGAGTCTTGGGACATAGAATCTTAATTTATTTGAATCCCACCACTGTGCAAGGCAATATGGTTTTGCCCACTGCTGATTAAGTCTGACCGAATGTTTTAGAAAAGGCCACTGTAAAAAAGTTGACTTGAAAGTATGCGGCGAATTGTTCTTTAATATTCATATGCTGCAGTGACTTAAATAAGCAGATACAGCAAATAAAAGGTAACTAAAAATAAGGCCAATAAATAATACAACATCTTAAAGTGTATTAAGGTTCTGGTTTCCACTTTAAGTATACTAAGTATTATATATGTATATGTTGTTTTTCTCTTGCTTAATATTTTATTGCTCCAGCCTAGGAATGATCAATGCTTTGTTCCACACACATGCTACACATTGTAAACCGCTGAATGAGTTAAGATATTAACAGCAGAAAAGACCGAATTTCTTTTAGAAACAGACAAAAGTGATGTTGAATAAGAAAAAGAGAAGAGTGACTCATGTCAAGGTGAGCAATTTATATTGCGCAATTAAAATGCTAAGCAGTTTGTGGGAGCAGGAGCNGTGTTTCTTTTCAGATTTTACGAATAGAAGTATGCAGATCAGCGTGAGCCGCCTTAACTCCTGCTATGGAAATTGTTTCCAATAAAGCAACCAAAACTCAAAAACATGACACTTTGGTACAAAGTATATGCGCCCTAAGTAATATAGACTACATACATTTCAAAGTGTTAACATTGTATATTGTACATCAAAATATATTTTATTTCTGAATTAAGAAGCATTAGCTAATAGGAAGTGATCCGATACAGAATTTTACATTTAGTAACTAATGTTTAAATACCAAAGGTCCTTTACCTTGGCACACAGGCAGCCTAAGCCCACATTGGTGGGCTTCCATTNACTAGCAGCTGCAAGTATGTATTGCAACGTCAGCATCATTCACAGCAGAAAACGATGCAGAAGCAGACAGTATGAAGACTGCACAGGTAAGTATTAAAAGTTATTAAAGATAAGAGGCAGTAACATGGCTAGTGCAGGCTGGAACACTGGNGACAGGAGGAAGCAGGAGAAACAATGAGTACTGGAACAAGAGAACAGGAGAACTGTAATTTTCATTTATAAAAGGCATAAAAATAGTGCAGAGGTTGTTACAATACTTCCTACCCCCCAAGTGTGGACTCTGGATACCTTAATGAGGCTTGAAGCGGAAGAGAGGCCTTGACCCAAGAGCGGTATTTGGGACCACATCCGTTCAAATGAATCAACCATCTTATGAAAGATATTGAAATTTGAAATGTATTTATTAGTGGGGGGGTTTTAAGGATACAGATGAGGTCACTTTGNTCGCTTGCACAATGGAAATTGATTGTATCCTGAGGCAATCTTTTGCATTATGGATCATAACATCTCTTGCNGTACGAAGCTATGATTTCTTCTTATTTTAATAGTTTTTAATGTTTGGATTTTATTTCATGATTTGCCCTATGTAAAATATGATCAACTAATACCTGGTCTTTTTATTTNATCCCGTACACCTACTGTGGGAGCCTCTAAGGAAAACTGTGAGGAAATCCCCGAGACACAAAATTCCTTACCAGCTGTAATATCAGAAAAAAAGCAGAGTTGAGACTTACTTCCAGCCTTTAATTACCTCTTGGAATATTTAAACTACAACAGAAAGAAAGAGACTGATACCCTTTTCAGACATAAGAGACATACAAGCATTTCTCATTCACCGCTTCCATACGTGTCACAAAAGGACTTCTTTCAGTATCCAGCACAATCGCGAGTGTCTATATTTGTGGCATCATAATAGATTGTTCTTTGTTATTTTGTATTGTATATTTCACATACCACTCAATACACATTGTATCGCTTACATTGTGTTATATATTGTTTATATAGACTGCATGTTTAAAGTATCCTAATACATTTTGCCACAGTTAGATTTAAAGTTTAGCATTTGTTTTAGGATAGTGGCCAGTACACTTCTCTTTTTAAGTTTACATTTCTATTGGGTGAAATGGCACCTGTAGTGTGAGTGTGAACTTATGCAATTAGTGAGCGCCATCAAATCAATTCATTTTTTATCATTTTAATCTGACTGCCACCTGATTGATGACCTTCACAATTTTGAATGGGTCAATGAACCTGGGAGCCATCTACATAGAAAGGTCCTTGTGTCCTTACACTCAATACTTACACTCTCATGAGCAAAACCAAGAATTACAGGGAAGGTACATTTCATTAGTTGCAAACAGTATTAGAGTTTCCAGCCCAAGTCTAATAATGCACTGGCTACGCTACTAATAAATCATAAAATTAACTAAACTAAATACAATTAAATTTCAAAACTTTATTATTTTCCTTTAAAGTTTGAAAGAAATTGNACTTTCATCATTTACCAAAGGGGCTGTAAAAAGTCTGAAACACCTTCAATGTTTGCAACCAAGTACCAGCAGCTTTAGGGGAGCAGACAGGCAAGTTACAGGCTCACAATAATGGTCTGATGTGCATAAAATCTGATTCTATCCAGAAAAGTTTATGTCTAGATATAACTCCAAAGATTTGAGCTTTCACAGTCTGGTGAATCTAGTAAAAGAAAAAAAAACACTCACAATCCTGTCACTGCACATGATTATACTTCTGTTGCATTTTCATGCTAGTCACAGCAATGTAAAACAATAAATGACAGGCATAAATTAAGACTGAATCTAGTGGAAACTGTAAAACAATCATACACCAATTCAAAACAATAGAAGTGTTTTTTTTATAATTTCTACATTTTGGAATAAAAGTAAAGTTGTCAAATGTCTGAAATAAAAATAAATGAAATTATGCAGTAATTAATACATAGAAAATTAATCCAAACTATATTCAATTTCAATATCATCATATACACACACACACACACACACACACACACATATATACGGTATATATACAATATACTGTATAAATATATGATTGTATCATCAGTAGTAGTTGACAGCACTAGTTTGAGTGCTAGGGAGCCCAGTGACCTGCACATAGGCAAACGCAGGGGGGGTTTCTGGTTGCCCAGAAACCCCCCTTAATGTTGCTGAATTATATGCGGGTTATATTAAGTATTAGGAGCTGGCACACTGTATTGAGTAAATGAAAGTTCTGAGATGGCATTTTACAATGTGTGTGGCATATCAAGATTTAGGAGTGACAAGCAATATACATTATATAGTCCCATTTCTTGACACTAATCTATCATATATATATATATATATATATATATATATATATTATCAGTATTGTATGTTCCTTCACAGTATACAAATATACCCAATATGTACTTTATATAGTGTGTCTACTCCAGACCCCTATATCATTGGACTGGGAATGGTGCACTATATAAAGTACATATTAAGTATAAGGGGGTAAGGGTATATCACATATTGTAATATATGCAGGGTGTATTAATGGTTTGGGGTTACACTATAAAAAAAAAACAGTATGACTACTATATACCCAAATATACTCCTGACACCTAATATACCCAATATATACTTTATACAGTGCACCATCTCCACAACACCATGCATGCTTTAGAAACCCCCCTTCCAAAATCCTGCGTTCGCCCCTGCTGCATACTATACCATTTAATATTGCATGATTACAAGTCAGTAGAGTTATACATGCCATTCCCTGCAGAACATGACTCTTAGTCTTCTGCAGACACTGGTGGCATGCTTCTCATGATCTTCTGGCATTGAGAGGCTTCAGAGCATTGGATCCTATGGACCAGATCCAGACTTATGAATTTATGAACTTACAAACTTTCGAACGCAAGTAATGAGTGAACAAAACCACATTGAAGTGCAGAGGAGGTAAATTTCATTAGTTGCTGGTTACAAACAGTATAAGAATTGAGAGATGATGNTTCCTAGCCCAAGTATAATAGCATGCAACCAATAACATTTTACGTCCCCTGCAAATCAACATTTAACCCACTTGTAATTTTACGCTTCTAAGTTCGTAAGTCTGGATCTGGCCCTATATGTATATTGTATTTTAGAAACTGATTACATTAATTTAAAATGTTGGATTCATGTCATAACATTTGACAAACACAATTATGAAAGTCATGAAAAGACCTTTAAAATACATTTTAAGGCAGAAATTCCAATTTTGCCTGATGTTAGAATACTCATCAAGCAATTAACTATCTCGTGTGACAAGGACAGGCTTCACAATGGGTTTAAAGAAGCGTCATTCACATTATTTGGATATATGTCCTTTCTTCATGCATCTATTCCCATCATGTTACCTTGAGAGCTGAGTCCTTCAGAATGGAAACACAGTCATAGTAGATAGAAATGTACAGTCCGTGTCACAAGACCCATTGTGGAGATGTTCCTAGTTAAATACAACCTTTAGCCCTGCATACATGATGTGAATTGAATTGTATTTTATTGTATAATATAAGTGATGCATCAGCAAAAAATAACATGACAATATAAGGTCTGACAAAGAGCACTGCCCTTTATTGTTTTGTAATAGATTTTGCCTTGTGTTTGAAAAGATAATGGTTTACCATGCAGTGTATTGTAGATGTATGTATTCTCTGCTATCAGAGTGGCCTTCAGCAGTGGGAGAGTAAAACACAAGTCACTTTCCTTCTGTTGATGCCAGGGACAGTCACCGAACAATGATCAAGAGGTTCAAAATCAGATTACAGTCTGTGATCTATAAAAAAAATAATGTGAGATCTAGATGCTACTCCAAAACAATGTCACTCCACTGTTATATACACAGCAATAAATAAAAGGTACAGTATATACAGTGGGTGCTTTATGAATATGCTAATATCATGTCCTATGGCAAGAAATATACAACAAATAGACAAATTAGCATAAAAAACTAATAATGAAATATATACATGCAAAATCTTATAGTGTATGGCCAGCTTATCAAATGTATCAAAAGGTTCCATATTTTCTAATATCCCTTGTTTTTTGTGACNTGATTTGTCCAAGTATAGAGATTTGACAAACAATGTATATATAAACAGTGGCATCGATAAAATGTTAGTTTTAGGAAGATCCTGTCACATCTCCAATTACTAGTAAAAGTTTAGATGAATACTGTATGAATAATGTATCTAAGTACAGGGTATTGAATTAACACAGGGTATACATAAAAAAAAGTATTTTATAATTAGTGTTAATACATTATATATGTATTAATAACAAGGTTGGTCTCTGTCTCTCTCTCCCTCTCTCTCCCTTTCTACCTTTCTCTTTCTCCCTCTCTCTCCTTCCCCCTCTACCTCTATATCTCTTCCTCCCCATCACAACCTCTCTCCCTCTGAAGAACCTGCGAAAGTAATGAGGAATCTAATCCAACAGTAATTGTGGTCGAGCACACAAAAAATTTTCAACACAAAAGAAAGTTAAAATATCCAAAGATCAGCACCATCTATCGGCATGAGTAACATCCATGTCCGTGGTCCTACAAGTTCTTTCACTGCTTAGGGACAGTCCTGAATGAACATGTAAGGGCTAATTCTCTGCCATTGCGGGTAAGGGTGAAGTCCTGCCAGTTGATTTGTATTTGGAAAATCGATTTGCAGCCCTGTGTATAAATTCTTTACAAACAAACAAATGTAGCGTTTTCATTTTATTTTAGTAGCCACTTATATGTATTATGTGAGTCAATAACAATGCACTGAAATGACAGTGGAAATATGCATTGTAGAGGTACAATTTGGGTGTTGCAAATTACTAAAGCACAAAGAAGGAACTAAAGTGTCACTGTCAATTCTCTTTAAATCTCCAATACTTTTTTGCAAATCTAATTCGAAGATTTCCCTGAAGATGTGTTAATAGCTGTACTAAGACCCAGAGGGTGGGATAAAGAATGTCCTGTTGACATTTAAATTGGCACTATTTTAAAATAGGAATCTGCCACCCAGGGGCAATAAGTGATATGTGTATGTCCAGATTAAATGTATCTCTTTGATTTTTATTGACTCCCCCTAAGGGAGAAAGAACTGTTTAAATTCTTACCTAGTAAATGAATTTTAGCTGCCTGCAGGGCTAGTGTATTGCTAAGTGTATTGATTTGAACCTTCCTTCACTGAGAGAATAATAGGAGACTGACAGTTGGATGTAAGCTGTGATTTACTTGCACTTTTGCATATACGAGGGCTTTGCAGTGCTGTGTTTTAGAAAAGCAAAATAATAGTTTTGTATTCAGTGTCTTTATTTATTGTAAACAACTTTCAGTACAAGCACAGCTGAGTAGAGGTGTTTAATGAGAGCAGTCTTTTCTCATATGTACAGAACAGTATGGAGAAAAGAATCACAGTTGATATGATGTTTTACCAGTTCATCTTGCCACCCACAAACCATATCATAAGCACAGTTTAATTTTTAGAAGATGTTTTCATTGATATTTGATTCAAAGCTTGTCCCCAACTGGGTCACGGATCAGATGAGAATTCCTGTTCTGGCATGATTCCTTCTGTATTCATCAGGCTGAATGCCATAGACTCTGTACAATAGATACTACGTAACAAGAATATGGTCATTTGTTGTATTGAGAAAAACTATTGAGAAAACATACCAAAAAATACAATTAAAAAATACATTTTACATTAAAGTTTTAAACCCATTGTGATTATAAAGTTTTTAAAGACAAACTCTGATGGAAACAGTAAAGTTTTACCATAGTTAATTTTTCTTAAATAAAGCTCCCTAATTCGATTAGCTTTTTACTACGCTTGTATTCTTGTACTTTCTTTTGTGGGATCAGATATATGTGTGTATATAGAGGCAAAGGTAACAATGATAATGATGATGATTATGATGACACAGTGACAGGAGGATAGATAATGCTGCATATAACTTATTCTCTATGGCTGTGCCCTCCGGCAGACATAGTAAGTGTTTAACTTTACATCTACCATTGACTCTCATTCCTTTACTTACAACTTATTCCATACATCCTCCTTTACCAAAGAAATGTACAGGGTTTTTTTCTTTTAATACTTTATATATGGGGAAGGTGGAGGAATATAACGTGTGGTTCATTGTGTATATACAGCACAGACTTCAAGACCACAAGAATAAAGAGTCAAATATTAATATTGTAAAATGTCTGTGATTCATATGCCATGAGATAGTTTCCATAAATGTTTAAAAAAACAATAAAATGACAATAGTCATATTTTAAAGACACACATTTCCAAAAAACAGCCAGTTCCTATTAACACAACCACCCTTTATTTGCATGTACAAAAACCTTTAGTAAGATTAGTTCATTTTAAAACATGAGTCAGGCAGTATTAAAATGAATGAGGAGAAAGCTTTAATCGTGGAAATGATGGGAAGCAGCCCCTGGGATATCTACAGGGCAAGATAAAAGAACAGGACACTGAAAAAGAATATGGTTGTGAATGTTCTGAAATGGTTCTAATAATAATCATTTTCTTCATTCCTTTCTTTTAATAAATGGACACCAGTCATCAGGCACACATTTTTGGACAAGGCATTACAATTAACATCGGTCACTTTACTACTTCAAGCTAATTGTAAAATGGCTTTGGATGGAGGTCTGATATTGAGAGCAGTAGAGTGAAGTGAACTGCCTTTTTCCTCACCTCTACAGTACAGAGTTTCTACTTTAAGATTACTTTATGAAAGCAGATCCAAGCATGGATTAGGCATGCGTAAATGAACACCCACCTTCCCCCATAAGAATATCCAAATGCACACAACTGCACACAACAGATGTTACAAGTTAGGGGATTTANGCAAGGAACCCTCCCAAAAACACTGAATATAAATGAGCAATTCTGCCTTTACAGGGGATATCCTTCTTGGGTTTGAGCCATCCATGGTATAATTATCTGAGAGATTTAAATAAATGAATCCATTTTACAATGTGTAATGAAACTACATTCTCCTCTCCAAATTGCAGAGTGAAATAGCCTTTAGATACAGCACATTAGTTACAGTTCCCCAGTCTTCTTTGGCTACATCACTCTCATGAGGGACTTCTTGACAATGTATTTGTCTTAAAAACAACTGCCTGGGCCTATATTACCTAAACTGCAGATTAGAAAAGTCGAGGTGTTGNCTNTAGCAACCAATCAGATTTGAGCTCACATTCTCTAGTATGTAAAATAAAGCTGAGAGCTAAATTCTGATTTGTTGATATGGGTAATATCTCCACTTCTCCAGTCCCGCAGGCCCTGGTCTGTTTTACAATCTCTAAATCCCCCTGCTTACTACACACTATATATTATATGTCACTGCCAGCACCAAGTCTTGTTTTGGCAGCTTACAAACTATCCCAGGAGGCCTGGCATAAACTAATCAACCACAATTTATTTTAATTACAATTATAATCACTTTAGATCAGGGCAATGACTGCAGCATTGAAAAGCGTAGCTTAGCCAGCTATAATGAACAACTGTATAGTCTCATCTCATACAGGCAGTTCTCCTCCACTCTCTCTTCCCAATCTCCAAAGAGTATTTTCTGATTTATATATTCTGTGTCTTCCACAGGCTCTACATGAGGGCCTGATCTTATCATTTTCACACAAGAAGTTTGGTAACGTCTGCTGTTTATGACCAGATGCTAGTCTGGGACTAGCAAATAACATTTGTACTTGGGTCGAGAATTGGTTGGCGAATATGGAGCTGAGAGTTGTGATAAATGGAACATTTTCAAATTGATCAAAAGTTTTAAGTGGTGTACCACAGGGCTCCATGCTGGGGCCATTCCTTTTTAATATATGGGCTGATATCTTTTTTCAACCTCAACAACTATGTTTCTGTATGTTATTATGTATATTACTATGTTATTATGTTACATACAGTATAATAAACACACAACTACTAACTGACATGATGCATTTTATGATGCATACACATTTTTTTCTTTGACTAAGGTAAATACATTTCTAACAGGCGCTATAATGTATACCGCACATTTTATATTTGGGTTTTAAAGTCTATTGTGGGTTGGAGGGTGCAGGTAAAGTTACCCTCATTTG
>JABWIB010002964.1:62071-75132 GCA_016617825.1 Platyplectrum ornatum | reverse complement strand
TTTTGCACACTTGCGGACTGGGGCATTTGCACACTTGCGGAGAGCAGACTGGGGCATTTTACTCACACCATTGCTGGACTTGTATTTTTTTATTTTTATTATTTTTATTTCTTAATCATCAATAACAAAAGAAGACAAGATATAAAGAGCATTAATGAAAATGCCTACCTGTCAAAATTTGAATAAGTCAATAGAAAGAAGTACCAACGCCAAACTGGGGCTTGCTGGTTCAAAGGAGGGAAAGAACATTAGTGACAGGTATGCGTTTTATACTTGGCAAGTTAATCCCATAGAGGGATATGTACCACACATTATTGTATTTGTGCAATGCATATCTATGGGTGTATATATAAGTCTAATGCCATCCAAAACCTGGTGAAAATAAATAAATGTCACAAGATTAAATATAATACCATTCGCAATGTCTGCCAGTGGAGCAACAGAGTTTCCTTAATACTCTTCCATATGGCCTTCTAGAATTAAGATACCACCCTGCATTCCCTCTGCAGGTGCTGGAATTCACCTATCCCCCTCTTCATATATGGGACAGTTTGAGCTGGAGTCCCTTTTTGTGTTACCCTAACAGCATGAAACACACTCCATGCAGCATTTGCTGGAACCTTTAGGGGAGCTGTAGCGTCTACAATGCTTTTGAGTGAGAGATCTGTGAATTAAGTTTAGCGTAGATGCCCATTCTTGCTGTTAATACCAAATTTTACCAATTTTTTTTTTAAACATTGAATACAAAAAAATGTACAAAGCGATATAGCATGTACAATAAATTACTTCTGCTAATTTTAATCAGATATATTATACTATAATAATGTCACAGAAATCAGAATTCTGCTATATGGAGTGTNAACCAGTAAGTGGAACCTGAAGAGTTTTTTTTTTACAAGAATAGATAATACATCCAATATGGTTCTCAATCTGGTTTTGTACATGCATTCTTCCACCAGCTTTGGCTCTGCACTAGTGTTTGCACCATACAGAGCTCCGTTTTAGCATGACTTCATCAGGAGCATTGGTTGCTAGCTGTTTATTGAACCAGAGCTAAAGCTAGAGCTGCTATGCAGGCATATGTAGTCAGTGTCGGTTCANTGAACATATAGCAAGGCAGGCTTGGTGATGTAATGGGGAAAAGAGGCAGTAGATATAAAGACCCTTTTATGTCTTCTAAANTACAATATTTCAGTAGATGAATAGATGTGTTTTGCTAATAAGAGCCCTAATGTATTTAATGGCTAAAGACAGAAAACACTGAGGTTATTAGCAATGCTTTTTGTCTCAAAATTTTGTCACATTTGTCAATTCTCCCTGACATGGTCTGCTTTATGGGTATATTGGGTATTCTTGCAGAATATAAATACATACATACATGAATNAATGAATTAATATATATGTTACAGTTAATGTACACAATTACCAAGGTACTGTGCACATTGACTAAGGCGATCAGTTAATGTGCACATTATTGATATTGCCTAGGTAATGTGCACATTACCAGCCGGGTCCCAGTTAAAGGGCAGAAGAAGACCCCAGCTCAATTTTAGCTGCAGGTTCTCGGGGTGAAACAGCAATTCATGACGAGATAAAGAAATCGAGACAATTCTTTTAAATGTATTTGTTGCCGAAAACGTCCTGGAAAGATGAATAACNATTTATGGATTCAAGCCTATGTGTTGTGATGTGATGTAATGTGAGAAAGCTTTCTGCACTTTAACCGAACACCCCGGTAATGTGCACTATAACTGATTTCTTCACATTAATGAAGGTCTATCTAGAATTCTACACAGAAGAGGGTAGTGTACTCCCCTGTCACTCCTCTCTTTCTTGTGAGGTTCTGGACATTTACGTATCCAGGTTCCTACCTTGAATTCCCTGCACAGATCTGCTTCTGTGTTAAACCAGATTTGTGTGAATCTTTTAACTGTGCCAACTACCCCCCCAAACTGATTATTCATGCCTATACCCATCCCCATTACGGGAATTAGGCATTTGTAATGTAATCATGCCCCCCAAATGTATGGAAAACCTGAAGATATGGTTGCCGCACGCATGAGCAGATGTCTCAATTTAGGACATTTATGCAAACTGTAGGTCTGGACCTGGAACCAGTGCCAGCTACGTTTGAAGCTCTGCGAGGCCGAGCTGTGTACAGTTCTCTCCGCTCTCCCTTCCTTAACTTGGATACTTACATCAGTGCATAGAGTTTTCCCCCACCCCAGAGGCTTCTTTAGCATGCCTATCCCTACCTTTGCGTATGTCTTCAGCGCATCCACAGATGAGAATGTTTGTGTCACTTATGCAGGAAACCCTCGATGAATTGCGTAAACGTGCATGTCTGGGGCCGATCACAGGTCACTAAACCAGAACTAAGATTTTGCCCAATTTCTGCATACGGGACGTGGTAATCCTCTGTGTATTTGCTTGCACAAGATCCAGAACTGTGTACACAGGGTGGGGCGGATCCAGACTTTCGTTCGGGCCCCCACAGAACTCTTGCATGAGTGGGGGAAAAGTGTACTGGGCACACCAGATGTGCTTGGATGGAACAAAAAGCGTGAGCGATGTTCCTTGTGCTTATTGTTACGCCCACTTGGCGGGATCTGTCCCCCCCACCCATCAACATTATGTGGGTGGTACCATTTAAATTAAGGGAATGGGGAGGCGAAAACTGTGTGGACAGCGATCGTACAGACCGCTGTTCTGCTCGATGGAGTAGGGGTCTGGCAGCATAAGCATACGCTGCTATCCCCTGCCTGTTGCGACCGCATAAGAGGGTAGTGACAGGGGCATTCAATCCCCTCTCCTGAACTCCCACGCTGCCCATACAGGCAAGCAGGAGTAAGGGTCCGACCCAAGGTGTACAAGTTTGATGCCTACGTGAAAACACTATTAGATCTGGATGAAGCCCTTAATGATATCTGTGTATTTGTACTGCATGTTTTGTGGTACATCATTTAATAAAGCAGTCAAGGTCATGTTCATTTTATTCATTTTAAGTGAATGATAAGGGGCATTTTAGCATCACCCTGGGGTTTAATAAATCATTGCTTCATCTGCTTAGTCATAATCAAACTCATTAAATATATTTCATGTTTATCAGAAATAATAAAATAATTACAAATATATGCCAAATATAGCCGTATGTTGTTCCAGAGAATTCATGTATCCCTGTNCTTGTCAAATTTGTGAGGGAGATATTTATAGCTTTTATATGGAGAGACGTAAACCACCTAACATTTAAGGTTAGTTAATGGATTATTACTTTCCATATATTTTTGTATAATTGTCTATAATATATTTATATATCCTTTATGATTTTGAGTTGGGGCTGATAAGAGATAAATAGAGATCCTTACNACTTACATATTTTCATATTACATTTTATATTATGTGTTATAGTGGTTTAAAAAAAATGATAAGCTACGCAACAATACAATTCTATAATATATCATTTACTTGTATACATACATTTGAAAGATGTGTGCAGGTCTTTGCATTTCACAAGACTCCGGCAAGACAGAGGTTAACATGTGCACATGTTTCAAGACACAACAGACTGTTTTAAATGTACCATGCCATTCAGGCTCCTGCGTTCCTGTCTGCGTATTCTGGGAACCTTGATTTTTTTAGGGGAATTTTAATTGGAGCTGCAAAACCAGAACTAGAATCCATGGCCCGGGGTAGTACGAAGCAGCCCTGGAAGTTGCCAGGCAATTTGCTGCAGAATTTCTTGCTGGAGATCTGGGCCCTTCGCTGACTCTGTGTGGTTGAAAAGGGCAGGGTCTAGTGTAAAATATCCTGATTCCACCCCTCTGCGTCTCAGCACCTCCCTTCCCACCCCCTCCTCCCTGTCTCTATCTGATTCCTCCTCCCCATTCAAACATCCCTGTGAATTCCTACCACCAGGTTTTTTTGTCTGCCTCACTCTAGCATGGTGAAAGCAGAGACACAGGCAGGGAGAATAGATCCAAAAAGCAACTGGATGATCAGAGGGAAGTGAGGATTCAGGGAAGCAGTGCACAACTGCCATACGTCCCAAGTCACATCTGCACATTGTTACACATGGAGTGGAGACCATGGCTATGAAAAGCACCAGCTACCNGCAATTTGGAACTGCAAGTGATTAAAGAGAAATCTTGCCATTTAAACCAGGAATTGGTCCAGCACAGGAGCGTGGAAGGTGGATTGCTACAGTATTTATCCTCTTCATACTGGAGGATCCTGAGAGTTTCCTTTTTTTCCAGTGGTGTATTTATGTCATTTCCTTAGTATTGGCGAGCAAAGGATTTATTGTAGGATAACGTGAAGGGCGATCTGCAATGCCCTTTGCCAAGCGGATTGTGGAGCCCCAGTGGCTGTGTAGGCATGCTGTCATCCAGGTAGAGGGAAGCTGTTGCCAGGATCAGGGGGAAGACCAGCGGCAGCAGCAGCAGCATCCCAGGGGTAATGCCAGGGAGGAATTGGCGGCTAATGTGGCACAGGTGCCTTCAGAAGAGAGGGAACCTGTGCCCACCGATGGGCAGGAGAAAGATGCGGCGACTTTGGATTTGTGCGCAATTAACAATGTAGCTATGTCACGGATTTTGCGACAACTCTCGGATATGGCGCGGCACGCCTGCTCTCTTTTCCACGAGATTGAATCCGAGATTCAGGTTACGGCGCGGCGCGTGCGGGCGCTGCAAGGGAAAATCGGGACTGTCCAGCAGGTCNTCAGCAGCTTGGATCCAAAGCAGGAGACAGTGCGTGAGTACCTCATCTTGGATGTCATTTGCTGCAGTTTGTATTTAGCATCTGTTCATCTTCCTTGCTCTGCCCGGGGTGCATTACAGCTTGGTCCAGGCCCTTCATTTACAATGAAAAATAAAAGAAAGAAATAGGGAAAATAATGAATTGTCACGAAGACACTCATTTCCTGACATTTCCTTCTGAATCCCACTGCTTATCTTATGCTAATAGGTGTCCAAATGTTTCATTATCACCTCGGCTGCTACAAGAGAAGGGAGGGCAATCTGCAGTGCTGTTCAGCAGCAAAAGGAAACAGCAGTCGCTGAATGTGATAAGCAAAGGCAAAAGGCTGTCCTTTCTTCTGCTTAATATGTTCTTTAGTGAGTTGAATAAGTCATTAACTTCTTAGAGGCCTCATCCTTTAAAACTCTATTATAATAATGCGAGGGGCTCTGCCACACACCCATTCACAATAGCTGAGTCCTCTTCACAATGCATGTGCACCTACAGCATATATACTGTCTGTGCTGCACGAATTGATGCTACAGCGAATTCCTTTTATGTGTCTAAGTGGCAATCCTATGTGTGTGTGTGTGTTTATAGATACAGAGCAATACCCCATTATGTGTGAGGATATATGTATTTTTATGGTCCTGATGTCGTCACTATTGTACAGCATATATGGGTGTCAGCTCAGGCAATAGCACATTGCTCCTAATGACTGTAACGCAGGCACGTACATACTATTTGTAACTGTCCTCTGTGTGACTCGGTATCATGGATTTCCCCATGACTTGCATCTCAGAGTGCACCGCCGCTGCCCTTGCCATAGCTGCCTTATGCATTTGCAGTATCGTTTCATCTGGCTGCTTGGTCCATTCCCCATGTCAGCCACATAGACAGTCTATAGGTGGCCATAAGTGTGCTGCTGGCACGTTAACCCCTTATACCCGAGGCTGCATGGTAAATCCTCACTATTTCATGACCATTTATGGGAAATGGACAATGTGCTGGTGTGCATNTTATATAATCGGGGCAGTAGTGTGCTGCTTGCACATTAACCTTCACTGTCACTAATGACAAATGCTATAACAAGACCTGCCCTTTTTTCTATTGGCTTTATGTTTCTGTGGTTAAACGTCCTGATTGTCCTGGAACGGTTGGGTGTATAGTGTGTGAAATGAGTGTCAGTCATGGTAAGAAGCGAGGCGATGACAGTGCGGTGTGACTTCCATAGGATGCCTTCTCCGGGCTTTACATTTGGTGGAATCACTGGGCAGATGCTGAGCACTGTAATCTCAGCAACGCTGAATGATCATTCATGCTCCTAAGCAACAGGAAGGAAGAGGGTATGGTTTACATGATGATAGGCTGCAGGTATCCAATCAGAAAGCACAGCAATTATGGTCATTTTGATATTAAAAGCAGTTCTCTGACAATACAACATCCTGATGTTCTTACAAAAAAAGGAAAATCTGATAATGAAATGAAGCAGGGTTACAGCCCTATCACATTCGTATAACAAATGTACCCCAAATGCGTTACAAATGCTAAGGTGCAATTATTATATGCCGACACCATACTATTCTATCTGATATTCCTTCGATTGTTGTACCTATGAATGCTGCTTAGTGATGNAGTCTAGCCCCAGATAAGGTCTATGGCACATCTCCAGTCACTAAGGGGAATGGCTGTCTGCTCAAGTCTGTGACGAAATGAAATACACATNGAGCCCTTTCTGCAATTGTAGTGTGACCTTGTGCTACCACCGTAATGAGAAGGGCGCAAGCCGTGGATNAAAAAAAAGCCACTTGTATATGTGAAAATGTATTTGCTGCTTAGAGAAATGTATTGTAAAATTGCTCAGACTGGAATTGCTTTTCACTGCAGTGCTCAGAGTGATAAAGCATGGTGTTACCAGCACCATGTGCTTTAGTGATCCTTCCAGCATGACCCTTGACTGGTAAGCAGAAAGGGAGGTTAAATGTCACATTTAAGACTGCAGAGATGTGTGACAGGTTGTCTGGACAGGCTTACCAATNGTAAAATACAACGGTAAGGTCTGGCTGTAAAGGTTGATTAGAATGTACTCACGTTACAGGCTCACTAAATCAGCAGTGTCATTTATTTAATCACATATTGGATGCACATATTGGATGCCAAAGGAGGAAATGTGCTTTTATTATTGCATAACTCAAGCAAATCAAGATTCTGCAATACCAGCATTTTAACAGTTGATCACATATCTTGTATAACACAACCTAAATAGTGCACTTACAAACAAGCAATCCATTTCATTGAATCCCCATCCTGTATTATATTTTACACACTTCTTTGTATTTCTCTTTTCCACACTGTCATTGAATATCACACATCACGACTGTCTCAAAGATAAACTGTGCTGTCATTTTATAACAGTCACACCTTTTCTTCATTATAAGGGCTGCATCCTAAGTTGTGATTTTCCAAGTTGGTGCAAGAGTAGTGGTTACTTCTATGTATTTACTATTAAAAAAAAAATGTTTTATTTTTATACAAAAAAACTTACTTATTGCACCTGATTCTCAATGGTCTGTTCAAATTATTGCTCCTAAATTTACCACTGCAATTATTAACCTGGGATTGGATCCAGCTTTGCGTCCGGTCAAGGTCTTCCGCATGCACTTGCATGGAAGTCGGGTAAAAGTGTGCACACTAGGGGGTATATTTACTAAGCAGGGAATTTGCTGGGGAATTGAAAAGTGGGGAAGTTGCCCATAGCAACCAATCAGATTCAAGCTTACATTCTCCAGTATGTAAAATGAAACTGAGAGCTCGAATCTGATTGGTTGCTATGGGCAACTTCCCCACTTTTCAATTCCCCAGCAAATTCCCTGCTTAGTAAATATACCCCTAGATGTGCTCTTCCCCTGGGTCAGACTTGCCTTACTCCATAAATTATGCTAGGTGTAGAGAAAGTCTATTTAAATGAAAGGGTTGGGGATGGGTTTGGGTTCACCTGTGCGGATATGGGATACACGGAGCACTGATCTGCACAAGTGACCTATGGCAGAGGTAAGCAGTAAGCGCTGCTATTCCCCTGTCTTTCCTGCACAAGAGTGGGGAGTGACAGGCGAGTTCACTTCTCTCCCTGTCATTTCCCTCTCAGCAGTGGTGACCTCTGATTTAAGCCATTTGTGGATCTGTGGTCTGTGCGACCACTAACCACATGNACCAGGGTAAACCCTGATTCATTTATATTGTAATGTAGGACCAGTCCAGGAGATGGATCCCCTGGCATACGAAATAAAGTCCCATACACCAGACAATCTGCAAGTGAACATCATGTGTGCGTATGCGCAGAGAGATGGATCCAATCCCTGATTTTTACATGAGGAAGTTAGAATATAATATATCACCTTATTTTACACATGTAATCAGCCCAGTTATTTATCATTCAATAAAAACACAAGTGAAAGCAGGTTTCTATATTTTGTCCTTTCCCTTTTAGAGATACACTTATGGGAAGTTATAGGAAGTGGAGAGATGATTGAATGGGGGTCATACAGCGCTCTTTCTGTGCACACCCAGATCTGTTTCTTTTTTTTTTGGTGCTCAAATATGGGAGATAGCTTTTTACATTATCCAAGCCTGGTGTGTGTGTTTAAACATCAGTCTCTTTCCAAAAATAAGATATTCTTCTATTGTTTCCAGCTGCATCAACAAACTGAACGCAGAGACAGAGCGCTCACAGGCCGCTTTGATTTATTTCAAATACATTGGTTCAAAGAAACAAATACCTTGTTAAAGAAGTGACCAGGATACGTTTTCACAAAGGTGGAGTTGGTGACCGGATATTACTTCTCGAGCCTGTCTGTATTTATNTAATAAGCAGTAGATAGACAGACTTGTATATTTTATTTTATATTGTCTTCCCTAATCTTACATGTCACCATTATTTCCTATGGAACATTTTGTTTCATTTAAATCCAGCCAGGAATTTGTTGTTCCTCAATTAATATTAAATGACAATTTCAATAACTAACGTTGAGAAATATAGACTATGACCACAGCTTGATAGTTAGTATTACTTTTCTGATATGTCACAAATAAATGGACATAAGGAGGTATATTTACTAAGCTGTGAGATTGAAGTGAGATTTGAAAGTTGGAAAGTTGCCCATAGCTACCAATCAGATTCAAGCTCTCAGTTTCATTTTACACGCTGGAGAATGTGAACTCGAATCTGATTGGTTGCCATAGGTAACATCCCCACTTTTCAATCTCACTGCAATCTCGCTTTGCAAATATACCCCCAAGAGCTGCAGAAAGAGGTGTTTCGAGTGTCAAGGTTCATTAATAAATGAACATTAGCAATAACACCTCTAGGACCTTTCTGCATATGGTANATTTGGTTCACTCCCTTTTAGTGGATATAGATATCTGAATTCAGATTACTTCAGATTGAATCTCCTCACCTTCCCATTCATATCCTAAGACAGGCTTCCAAAGCCAAATAAAACATGCCTCACTTGCANGGGAAATCACATCCACCCGCTGTGNACATAACGCGCCACAGTGCTTTAACATAATCTGTATCAAATGAGGTAGAAAACCTCTACAAAATTCCATCTTACGTTGTTTGGAATTGTCCTACACCTGTATAAAGTATNAACACAACCTCCCAGCCGGAGTTACTCCATGATGTCACTATAATGGTGCACACTAGGAATGCTGTTTCTGGTTTTAGGAACCGTGACATTTATAGAAATATTTCATTTCTTTATTCATCTTTAAACTCACTTGTTAGAAATGATAGCAGGCCTACATGTAATGCATCATTACTTGTTTGTGTAGTATATACTAGTCATATACAATGTTGTAAATATTGGCCTATATCCATACCTCCCAGCCAGGGCCGGACTGGGACTAGAAATCAGCCCAGGCACTTAAAGCACACTGGCCCACTTACTGTGGGGTTCTGAAGACTCCTTAAAGCATGTTATAGCTGGCAGCCAAGTCACAGGGGTTTGCACTGGTATAAACCCCATTGTCTCAGTATATATGGAGTTTGGTGCTACCAGCCAGGAGGCAGTGACAATCATAAGTTGCAACTGACTGCTGACTCTCTTTGTACTGGCCCAAACTTCCAACAGCCCATCTGGCATTTGCCAGAAGTGCCAGATGGCCAGTCCGGCCCTGCTCCAAGCACAGCGGCAGAGGTGATCCAATGCTGGATCCTCACTGTATCCAATATCCCTTGCATCAAGAAGAAGCCATTCATTCTCATTCAAAATGGGGACAGTGTAAATGTTAGGATTGTGCATAAGATTTAAGCCCACAGTATAGTAAATTTATGCCATGAACTAAATATATGTTGATCGACAAACCCTCATTCGCTTTTTGGATGCTGCCTGTATGCTATACACAAAACACATTATCATGCACTGCATGATCATTTGTGTGATTTATTCAGAACTGACATATTGTTCATTTTATAACTGGGCTAACTGTGATGNCATGGTATATATTATGTGGTGTGCATGTATTTAAAGCTCTAGCTAGATGTCATGGCTTTTTTTTACCCAGTCATATGCATGAACAAGCACTTAATGAAATAACAATGATTTCAGTCATTGTTTCTGTTTCAAGCCTTTCAGTCTGACTAAAGCCATCACTCCAAGACACTTGTTAGAGAAAGTAGTTGGAACCCCCATTGCTGGTTCTTTGTGACCTAGGGCAAGCTCTTTCCAATCACAGGGGAGTTCTAATTTTGGAAGGCACAATCATTATGCAAATTGGTGACTTGAATGAATAGACAACATTCAGGAAAACAAGAATTAAACTCTAATATTATCAACAGAAAAGCAAGCCAGACACAGTAATAACCTTCTATAAATAACGATATAGGTGTATTTGTTTCATTTATTCGTGGTTGTACAGATCTAGTTTCCATGGACCTGATTCTAAGCAGCGGAATCGCTGCTGTTTGCCGTTGTGCGTATGCGCAAATTGTCTTTGAAACATCGCACGCCCCTTTTCTCATTNAAACANGCGCTANTTGCAAGAGCAGCCTACACCATGTCCAGATACAGCATCCGGAGCCTCTGCGCTTTTCAGCTTAGCGCAGGGATGAGGGGCATATGGCCCCTCTGTTGTGTTTATTACTATTATTTTTTCTAGTTTTCATGTCTTTAATGATTTGATGGTGTTATTAGAAGATGTGTAAAAAATAACACAACACATAGAAACACTTGTATTTAGTGGTCATGAAAAGGTCCTAGGTCCAAGGTACAATGGATTTTGTACTCCAGGCCAATCAANGAATGATGTTATGATCGATAAAATCATAACCAGGTTTTTAATATTGAACCTATTTTCTGTCAGTTTTGAACATGTAAAAAAAGGAAAATGCCATTGAAGTTTGTCATGTCTCTTTGTTTTTTTTCCATAATACTTGTTCCTTTCCCCAACCACCATTTGTAGCCACATATTAGCAGATAACAGCAGCACNAGTGAAGCTTCTCACAGCTGGTGTGAGACAAAAACAGGGAACACAATAGGAGTGACAGAAAAGGGAGGAAGGAAACCGAGAAGAAAGATGTGTTATGCCTACATATTATATTTGTCAGTTTTATCTTGAATATAAAACACAGAATATTAGACATTCACAACAATGTAGGGAAGTGGAAAACCTCCACTCCCAACCCTTTTGCAGTGTCTTTGCTGGAGCCTTTCATCTCTATTACTTAGATTGCTGTTTTACAGTAACAGATATGGTAAATTCCATACATGCAACTAATTATTGTATAATATATCTAGAAACTGAAGAAACTATATATATATATATATATATATATATATATATATAATTTGTATTTAGGGTCTGAACCTGACATAAAAGTAATTTCCTAGTTGCTGTTGTATCGTCATAATGCACGTCGCTGAAATGGATGGAACATAAACGCTGGTTTAAGTCCTACACACACAAGGNAGAATATGAAAAAGATCCAAAGGATCTCTGTCCAGTCCATACTGTATAGTTTTAACAACCCCTCNTATTCATCCGGTATGAATCCAAACTTACGGAGTCATGTGACACCTGACTTACGGAAAGCCAGTTCCACATGATCAGCCTTCTGATCACAAGTCTTGGTTCTCGACATGTTTAGTAGAAATGGACAGGTGATTTTGGCATTATTAGATAAGGATTATGCCCATTGGCAGGAAATAGGGAGACAACAGGAGGCATGTGACTGTCCTAATGACCTTGTTCCCAGGGCCTGAGCTGAAAAGGGCCCTTTTCCCTGCTTCAGTCAGAAACATAAGGGCAGAAGCTGTGGCTTCTATAGCCGTAGCCTCTGCACCTCAGATTCACTGTAGTCTACAATTCGCATTATTTTTTAATCACTTCAGATTTTCTATTACTTCTATTTAAAACATTATATGAAGTGTACAGAGTGGTACAGATGTTGTGTAGGTTCAATATAAATGTTTATATACCGCTTAAATCATCTCTTTAGGTCTGGAATTTTTGTAAGTGATTATTCATTTTTGGCATATGCCTACCCTACATTAGGAGGTGTCTGTTTGTTTGCCTTAATCGGCTTGGAGCTTAACTGTGAAATTCCTTTAACTCTTTCACTGCTGACCTGATTTCCTGTGATGTGACATGCAGAATGGTGCCTTTTCTAATGTGATCAAAGCCCTGNAAGGATGAATAGTTCATTGAGACATTTATTGTCAGTCAGACATTGTGTGTCATCAGATTACAGAGGAAAGTGGGTGTGAGATGATGGACATTTCTTGCAAATCTTTTTATTTTNCATAGATTTAAAAAAAATAAAAATAAAAAAAATGTTGTATTAGTGAAGAAGAGGTCATTTTAATATTGTGGAATTTTGTTTGCATTTGTTCTTTTATGTTTCTTAAAACCCTCTGGCATTGTATTGGATGTGTTTAATGCATACAGTAAATTACTGTGTCAGAGGATTTACCCTTTCCTTTGATGACTCTTCTCCCAGAAGCAAAAGGACTAACGCAAACCCCTTAGTGCTTTAGTAACCAATTTTAATTCCTCCTCTGTTTTGTGTGATTGAACCATCTCCAGCGATAAACTGACAGGAGGTGCTGTACCTCCAAGCCATACAACCTGTGCTACAAGATAACTCTGGCTATGCTTCTAATGAAATATATGATATGTGTGCAAGTGTGTATACATATGGAGGAGGTGCAGCCAATGACATAATATGACCACTGTATAGGTACAATGAACAAAAACATGTCTGTCGCTCAATAAAAAATAGTTTATAACACTGTGTCAACGCATATTGGGGATGATCAAGTTC
>JABWIB010002964.1:50935-61010 GCA_016617825.1 Platyplectrum ornatum | reverse complement strand
TATAAGCATTTTAGAAACAGAAGACAGAACAAGAACTTAAAACTCCAACGTTAATAATAATAATGGAATTGTATAGACGTGTTCACATCTTATGATATAAATAATCATAACTGTACATAAACACTTGGGCCTAAATTTACTAAACAGGGAGATTGCAGGGATTAAAACAGGGGATGTTGTCTATAGCAACCAATCAGATTCAAACTCTCATTTTAATTTTATATACTGGGGAATGAGTTTGAATTTTAATGGTTGCTATGGGCAATCTCCCTGCAATCTCCCTGCTTAGTACATTTAGGTCCTAAATGTAACTTTATTACATTTCTGTAAACATTATGCTTTTAAAAACACATTGTAGCCAATGCAAACATTTGTAATAAAGAATATCATTTAAAGTTAGAACAACTGATTCAGTGAAAGTTTGTTGGAATGTTGCATTGTTATGTAAACTNGAAAGGTATAAAGCAATTGAGGGCCATAATATCTGCAGCAAAACAATAGAATCACACAGCATTCTGTACTTTAGCATTGTCACAATAGACTCAATTCAGCCAAAATAGTGCATAGTAGCCAAAACCAGGTTAATGCGACCTTTAACTGACCTACAGAAAGCAATATGCTGTACACTACACTAAAATACAAAACNCTAGTAGAAAACTCTTAAAATCAATTCATGGGTGTGAAGTGGACAATATATTTTGCTATGTGCTGCATTATCTTAGGCCATTGAGGTATCATAAAATAAACAAAGCAAACATACAGAGATAAAGCAGCCAGACCACACAACATAACAATAAACAATCTGTTTGGTAATGTTCTGGATATCTTCACACTATATTCTACTTTTTTTTAGGCTTGTTATAGTTATAGTTATAGTACGCTCAGAGCTATTGGCTACTGTATCGTGCCTCCACTGTATCATTTCAATATCTTCTATTTGCCATAAAGCACAGACTATTTGGTCGAATTGTCCCATCATGATTTTTATGTAATTATATATATATATATATATATATATATATATATTTATATATATATATATATATATAATTATATATAATAGCTACAATCCAGGGACTATTCTTCAGAAGTAGTGTGGATCATCCATAGTAGTCAAATTGAAATGACTTTCAACACCTTACATGTTAAGGTCCTCATATACACAATCATTGGACTACTGATCTCTATTCTATACCATATACAAAAAAAGTCCACCTTTTATATTAGTAGCCCAGAGACATACACCATGCACATATTGTGTGTTCTCAATCCTCCATAGAGCTAGTTTATGGAATGCATTTGCCCATGTTAAAATGGTATTTGGACTGTTTGGATGAACTGATGACGTAAAAAAAAAATATTTAGAAAAAATGTTGTATGCCAAGTGCATCTGAAAGTTCAGTAAAACAATATTTTATATTAGCTGCTTGCTGGGACCACCCAGGGGGTGGCTGAGTATTTATCTAACCCCAAATTAAAGGGAGGAAAGTGCAAAGATAAACATTACCCCTCCCTTAGGTCTTGTCAGACTTGTTGCTTTTTCCTATTCGGTTAAGCCTTAAGTAACCATTTCACCCCAAGAGAAAGCAAGCAGGCTACAATGNATTTAAACCTGTATTGCCGCAGAATAATGTATCAATGATATCAGTGCAAAGGTTATGACTATTCAACAGATATCTCTATAAGGAATAAGGACATCTGTGACACCAATATTCAGTAACAATGGGTTATATTAACATCACTGCTTAGTACGCAGTGGGGTGCTATGTAGATCTTACATCTGTTAAAGGATACATTAGTTAGTTATAAACACACATACATGTAGATGATTATGAAGTGCATCGCAACACGTTTCCTGCTGTACTACAACCCATGACAGTTATTGCTGTCTTCTAAATGTATTCTTCTATCCTTGTGAACATGGTGTAGCAGAAGATTGTCCAGCAGCTGTGTCAGTATCTCCCTGCAACAGAAATACTTTTAGACTTTTGTATATATTATGCAACTGTGTCTATTGAAAATGTATTTCCAACATGTATGCAGCCTTCCATATTTAGTAACATTGCTGCAAGATGTAGAGATGATTCCTACTCGGGTCTAATCATGTGACTGTTATGTGTGTCGTGATTAGTATAAAGCATAGGCATCAGAACAGGTCAAAGTGCCCCCCCCAATACTCTTTCCATATTCTTTCTAAGGAAGCAGAGTGTTGAAGTATCATATAGACATATAGTATATCCCAATTCCTATAGGCTACGTTTTAGTTAGCTTAGTTTACTCATCACCGTTGGCAGATTTCTTTGACTTTGTCTGTTAATTATCCATGATGTTCCGTCATATGTGACAGAGAATAGCTGCTCTAGATAGCATAAACTATGAAAACAGTTATTATCAACAAAAGCTAACTGCAGAGATCCAAGCACAGAGAAGCACAAGACATGCTCAGTGTGTCTGCCTATTTTATCTGTAAACAGTCATTGCATAACCAAACAATCAATCCCGAACTCTGGCAAGACAGCACTTTTTGCTTAATTCAAGTCAGATGATTTTATGTGTTCATACATTGGAAAGGTTTTCATGCTTTTTAACAGCCGTAGATTACTGTTACAATACGACAAACATCTTGAAGTGTAGCAGGGTGTAGACTTTCGCAGTGTTTGTAATGTAAATGAATGTCTCAGCCCTGATTAATACTATGGATGGGCGGGGCTTCATGACATCCTAACCATTAATAGCAAGTGCATTGTTTTGCGAGTCAGAGATTTGGACAAGATTTGTATAAATCACACCCCACCTTCATGCTGTTGGCATTTGGTTTCTCCTGGGAGTGAGAAACTAAAGGTCTGCAACCTTAAGTTGTAGAGAATTCTTATTTTGTCAGTGGTGTATCTGCTAACAAACCTGTCCTAGAATAGTTACACTTCTTTATAGTTTCTTTGAACAAACTGTAGAGTTTTATTTCTATGTTTTTTAATATGATATATTAAATGGATTGTAAAGGGTAGATCTACGGGAAAATATCTTAGATTAGCCCAGTAAAAAAAATGTCTTGTACCTTGCAGCATTCAGCTTGCTTAATTTTAAACACAAAAACCTTGAATTCAACAAGACTCCACCTACAAATGGCAACTTTTACAAACCACACCCCTTTTTATTCCAGTAGACCCCACCCCATTGTGTAAGCCCCATCCCCTTCCACACTGGAGGGGTACATTTAGCACAAAATTACGGGTCTGGGGTGAGGCTTATACAAAGGGATGGGGCTTATACAAGGATGTGGGGCTTATACAAGGGGNTGGGGCTTATACAAGGGANTGGGGCTTAACACCATTCACCCACTTCCCACTTCGAGCACTATAATAGCATTTCTTATTGGCAAAAAAATCATTTTTATACCAACTTTATTCTCCATCTGCTTTTTTTTTACCTGATAAACAAACAAAATTCTACTTTTCAGATAGAAAGCAAATTTTTATACAACCAATTATTATTGCAGGAAGTGGTCCTGCACATGGACCCATAGATGCTCTTTATAATACTTCCATATCTGGGCCCTCAAACAAAGCATCACTCACTTTATATTGCCATTTTTGCGTCCTCATTATGTGGCTTATTATTGTATACTGTACTTGGAAATATACATAGAAATGATAAAATATTGTTATTTATGTTGTATGTTATTTATTTGTAGTGTAGTCTTTGGTCTACGTATAAGACCGGGTGCATACTGTTTCTTAAATATAAAAATATGTACCATAGCAATATGGATAAACCTGTAAATACCAATAGTTTTCTTTTGGGTAATAAAAATGAAACATTATAGCTCATTATAGCTCCAATGGTACAACATGTAAGAAAGGTTAGGTGAACGGTATTATTGAGAATTCCTGCATCTTACTCCCAGGGTGAAAATATTAACCCTTGTGTTGGCAGATTTCTGTGTAATGTTTGTTATAAGTGAAGACTACTTTCTTATAACCCAAGGCACGGTATACCAAGTCTCCCAAGCGTAATGTGACCTAAATTCCATTGTCATAAACAATTCCATAGCAGACACTTGCTGTAAAAAAAAAAGAACCACGTGAGCTTATAACAAGGGTTTTCTGCGTGTCCCTTGCAATGAAAGGTGGAGTTTTACATTTGAATAGAGTAAACAGAGCCNTTTGTCTTCTTGAATAATGGCACTAATTGCACAATAGCTATAACTTTTTATGTGGACAGGCTCCACATCCACACACTGAAATGAATGCGTTCTCTAAAAACATGCTTACACAGCTTCTACTTGTAAAATCTGTTTACAATACTATTTTCATGTGTTCATGGGGCAGTATATACTGTGATTTATGCACTTTTTCATCATTGTCATGGGTTTCAGAGGATGTCTTTGTTGCCATTCTTCATTACCTGCTTTTTCCCAGGTTTGCAGCAATAATGTATTACCATTTACATATTCACAAAAGCATACATGAAATATTCTAATAATTTAAGGCGCAATGTTCTGTCCAGCCTTAGTTAGGAGGGGGCTGACGGTTATATTGCTGATAGCATGATGCNTGGTTGGAGTTTGGGTGAGTAATAAGTTACTCTAATATTATTGCTTAANTTAAACCAAAAACATTGCATTCACAGAAAAGAAACACAATCCTGTATATAATACTGATTTTATTCTATATTAAAGGCTGGCCACACATATGCAGATGGCTATATATGCACTTTGATAAGACAGTCACTTGCCTGATAACAAGATGAGCACACATATGGTATAATGTTTAGATCACTTTATTATATAAATGTAACAAACTTGCTATCATTATTCTAGATGACCCATAATTTCCGAATTATTTTTTCATCTTGGCTTTGGATTGCCAATTTCTTTATGTAATATATTCTGTCATGCTGACATTTTACCTTCTAGGAATGTGGAGGATGTTCCAGTTTCCCCCGATAGACAGGGCATTACAGGAGCATTCTACATAATCTATTTACAGTATATTCTGACAGTACCAGCATTTAACACAACAATTCCAACAAATAACACAAATAGTATTAGTTTACAATATAACAACAGAACAACCAATATCGCTTACTGCAGGTACAGAATATTTCTGCTTTTCACACACTAAGTGGTCTGGTATCACCTTACCTCCAAATAAACTAACTTCAAAAGCAGCTTTTTATGAGTCAGTACAGCTCTGTTATGTGGCCCTCAATGTGTATGGAGTTTTATTGAAGTTATGATGTGTGTTTGATTGTATCCATCCCCTAGCTTTATATTAAAGACTGGGGGACCATGTTTAGAATATGATCCTAAACTCTGGAGATCTTATTATGCATGTTGTAAAAAAAAAACCCACACAGCTTTAAAGAAAGCTCTGAGTAACCATATGATGCAAGCGAAAATCACCATAATTTAATGTACATAGGTCCTAGACAATTTCTGGATATATCTTTTCTTATGAATGTATTATTATTATTATTATCATTATTAACTTTTGCTTGACGTTCCTATCATTAATATGACAACGGATTTAGGTCTGATGGGCTGGGGATGTCATTTACAGTAAGGACTGGGCTGTGAATCATCTATATGGGTTTTCTTCATACACAACCCTTCTGCCTAGAAGTTAAGGTAGGGTTCTGAACATGTAAACTGCCCATTGTTCTATCCATAGAGAGATGTGCAAGGGGGGGGTGCATTGAGAAGATGTTATTGTAACACGGAAAATGGAAAAAGTACATACTTATGGAAAAACATATTACATTAATATCTATAATGACAGTATTTAATCCAAAGTACTGTACGATATGCTAGCACTTTGTTAAAAGAAAAGATATAGACTTGACTGATTTGTTTCACTTTGCTCCTCATGTTTTCCTTTAATTTTCCTACTTTCTTTTAACTGCAATATTAACTANTTGAATTGTGCAATAATATGTTTGTATTGGCTGTGTGTCAAAGAAAGGAGGAGGATGATCTTACTTTCTATCTGGTAGGCTTCTATTGGTATTCTAAAAAGTGAATATGATATCTAGTCAATCAGTGATCTGGTAGATAAAGGTAGCTAATTGTTTGTAAATGATTAAGGATTGGAATGGTTGAAGTTCAGCTGACAAGTATAATTATCAAGGCTGGTTGTTGGAGTAAAGAGATCATTTTCAATAGCGAAAAATGCCCCTATCAGCCNAGAGGCAGCTTTGTCATACCTGAGCACGAGATGTTCCATTGTGGATATTGGCTTTTGTCCAGTGCGGAGTTATATTTCTCACATTTCTCACGTTTCAGCNTTCTGCTGAGAACACATTGGCGTGATTAGCAAAACACCCTTATATTTTCTCTGACAACACGGTGAAATAACAGCATAAAAACGCCTATTGAAAAAGGGTAAAGCATATAAGAAAATGACACACTGCTTCCTCTCTGATAATTAAGTTCACAGAAGTCTAGGATCATAGATATGCAGGAAACTGACATTGTGAACAGGATATTGTTACTTTTTCTTTAAAAGCATTCTGGTTATGTAACAAGAAGTNACAGGATGACGCTTCAGTGATTTTTCAGTAGTCCTAGTAACAATATATTGCTACCAAGTATTCTTTAAACCAGTTTCTGTAAAGGAAAGATACAGTTGTTACATCACTATATGNCTCCTCTCATGGTAGTATACCTTTCCAGTGTAGGGGTGACACCAAGACATCAATCACTGAACAACTACTGACTCCTTTCTGGCTGTGGCCANATACCAATCAANATATAGTAAGTGTCTGTTATGCTCTTTATCATTGCATCACCTATTTATGGTTACATTGGGCCTCAAAGCTAGCAGACATCTTGTTTGGGGGGAGTGGTGTGCACGCACATGGACAGCTGCCAGCGGCTGCCAGGTTAGACAGCGCTCAGCATTTAAGTCTGANTCTAAGCTGCCGTTTACTGACTGCTAAGAGTTATCGATCTGTCATATGCTCCATTGACAGCAGCTACTAATGCTCACGTCAGTTTTTACACGTGCTGAAATGCCCACAGACATAACCATATTGGCAAATTACAATGCAAATCTTATGGAAGAACAAGTTATCAAATTATCTTATGCTATGTTGCCCATATCAACCAATCAGATTCAAGCTCTCAGTTTCATTTTANATACTGAAAAATGTCTGCTTGAATCNGATTGGTTGCTATGGGTAACATCCCTACATTTCAATCTCCCTGCAATAGAGCTGTGTCCTCATTTGCATCATATTATCATATTACTATTACCAAGTATTTTAGGCATTGTAAAGTAAGAAGATTCTAAAAATTATTAAAAAAAAACACTTCTGACAATAGGTTTATTTCTAACTATTTACCATGAATAAACCACCTAGCGTAATTGCAGAATGTATGCTGTGCTAAATAATTCATGCGCCGTAGCAGAGATTTGTAAGATTGCTGTTACAACTCTCAGTTTTGCTATTAACTGTCAGGTGCACTGAAGTGAGAAACTGAACTTACGCAGCATCAGTACAAAGGTTTGTAGTTGAAGAATGAATTAAAATGGGAAAGCTAGATGATTCACTCTCATGAAGAGATTATTCCATACAGGAATGACATGGCCATTGGCTTTTATCTTCACATTTGCGTTTTAACCGCTACATTCAGAGAATCTGAACANAGATTTTGGTGAAGCACATGAGAGCATAAACAGTGNGCTTCCAGAATCAATGGGTTTATCCATTTACCAGAAAGCGACTAGTTATACAACCTGAAACATGGTGANTATATATACGCCATTGTATAGTTACAAAATATTATACAGGACTACATACCACATGTACTTACATTTATTACACATATACNGTATCTGGCGGAATAAATGTATATTGATGACATCACAGGACGTTGACCCAAATCATTTATGCTGATTATAACACTGAGAACTAATTGAGNAATGTTGTTTTGTTATCACTTAGATTATCCTTTGGTAGTTTACTGATTTGTGCTGCTTAACAGTGTAACATAAATTCCCCTTTATGTGGCCACATATCAGCTAATGCTAGGCTGAGCAATGCTTTATATCTTATATGTCATTGATTCTGTGTGCAGAAATATCCAGCACTCCATATAAATATATCCCCACTTCATAAAGCCTTCATAAAACCCCCTGAATAGCTGCTCTATTGTTTCTGTATGACTGTGATTTCATTGCACATTGTTCCATGGATATTATGTGGTTGTGGTGTTTTGAACNACTGTTAAGGAGGAAACATGTGCGATAAAATATGATAACAAGGAGACTTGCTGTACAGCATCATGAAGCTAAGAGCCGGTTAGGCAGAACCTGTTCAATCACATGGATTAGGCCAACATTAAGGTCAAGACAGGATTTATTCTACATGGCCTTTTCTTTTCACAGTGANTATTTACAGTGTTGTTTCATACCCAGTTATTGTCTATATGTAACCTGTGCGGGAGATTATTAAGTGAAAGAGATGGCGCCAGCAGGTACACTGTTGTGTAATGATGGGAGCCTTGTGTTACTCTTCCTGATTTAGTTTACTGCAGCAAAATAACTAAATAGTACTCAACCTCTTTCAGGTTACCACCCACTCACATCCNATTGACATACAGTACTGATTCATGGCATTTACATGGCACATTGCCATTTACCCCCTGGCTACTCGTTCTGTAGAGAACAGTGTCATTGTTTCATCTTTCTGACATGTAACCAGATTTACAATTTGTGATTGTTTTGGAACTGTTGGAACATCTGTTTCTGGGTTTCTACGCAGCTTCAGTCCTTTCTTTAGAAGTTTAAAGGGAAACTAAATTGGATCATTTGAATCTTAATTGAAGTGTATTAAGTAACCAAAAAGCATATCATGCAAAATATTTTTCACGTATTGGACAATGTAAGTAACGTTATGGGCAATATTGTCTTTCAAATTAGTATGACATATAAATAAATAAATAAATACATGACGGTCTAAATTTACTAACCGGTNAGATTTCAGTGAGATTGAAAAGTGGNGATGTTGCCCATAGCAACCAATCAGTTTCAAGCTCTCAGTTTCATTTTACATACTGGAGAATGTGAGCACAAATCTGATTGGTTGCTATGGGCAACATACCCACTTTTCAATCCCCCTGCAGTCTCACCGCTTAGTAAATTTAGGCTAATCTGTATTTTCTGGTGGAAAATGCCTATGCTGACTCGTAGCTACCCACTCCTATGTTTATCTGGTGTAGTGTCTTCTTTTTCTTTTATTGAGATGGATTTTCTAAAAAAAAAAAAATGTTAGCAGCAGTGTTACATAAATACAAAGCAAAAGCTGGCAGTATTCATGTGTGGGGATCATTTATTTGTTTGTATAAATAATGTAATTATTCTTTCTTTCTCTTTTTATGTTCATGAACAATGTCTAAGATTGGGTTCCCACTGGTTTTTGATTTACTTTAAAAGCAAAGGTTCGAATAGCAGAAAACCTGCATGTCAAATCCGCACATTTCACAGGTTGTTCTGTTTGTATTCAGAAGGTCATCGGAGGTCACCAGTCACAACACGCTGATTTGGTTAAACTTAGTGAATAGAGCTGTAAGCGTTTGAGAAATTGTAGAGTTTAGGCAGCACTCCAAGNTGACAGTAACTTTGTTCCCAAGGTGTCTGGCCCAGAATAAGTACTAGTGTCCGGGAAGCAATTAGCGATTGTGAATAGACAAAGTTGTGTTTGTACGTGTCAGTTTTCACGCCACCAAATGCTTGGGTTAAGGATCCACATTGGTTATTGGCATATGTTCACAGTTAATGTACATATGGACAGTAATATATAAATAACTACTAACAAAGTGTGACCCATAACACTTTGCTCCTACCTTATTTAAATATGTGGTAATTGCAGCTCGTTGTGATCCCATTCTGTGTGAATGCATGCGTGCGAGGGCTTTAAGTCATGTAGAAAATCTTTGAAAGAAAATGTTTGTAGTAAATTTCGGGGTTTAGCATGTGCTATCATGTCTAGTATATGTTCAATTCTAAATCACTGTTGTCCTGCAGTCTACAGGTATTAAAATGCTTGCATAGTGTATGTATTTCACAGCTTG
>JABWIB010002963.1:25907-37049 GCA_016617825.1 Platyplectrum ornatum | reverse complement strand
AAATGACGAAAAAATACACATTCGTCACTTAGTGAATACACATTTGACGAAATCTTCAGCAATATCGTCAGCCACTGACGAATTCTTAAATTCGTCAGTTAGTGAATTCCCCCCTGGTCCAACATGAGTGCAAACAATGAAGTGAAGAAAAGTTGTTTTCTTTTTTAAACTGTGTATGCCTCCCCCAAGTCAAGGTAACTGACAATAAAATCTACATCCCATTTAGTAACACAATATTTCAAACTGAACCTAATATTCGTGATTGTGTGTAAATATCTATGATCACTTTTGCAGTGTATAGAGATATCAGTTTTGTAACTGTGCTTCATTCTATATACATTAATGAAAATGATTGCAGTGAGTTTTGAGAATCATACATTTTAATGGTGATTCTAGTTTAAAATATGTTTTGAAATCTGGGATAAAATTAAATGAAACAAATTTTATTGTAATAATTGGACTTCCACCATTAAAATTTGAGACCCAACCCTAACCCTTGGGTTTTATATGGCCACAGATATTCTTTGAAATTTCCAACATCCATATGTTACAATAAGTAAGTTACCCAACATATAATAGAATCATGCAATTACATTTTACTGTTGCAACTTTTGTTGATGGTAATATATTAACATTGGGCAAATTCATAGTTCAACTTATTAAACAACTTGTCAGCATCATGCCTCAGTCACATGCATACCATGTGTACCACCAATTACAAATACATTTTGGAGAAAAAAAAAGTCAAAAGCTTAACATAAAATTTAACTTTCAAAGTCCATTAAATACTGAAATGCTAACAGCACCTATATGTCATTGGGGCAAGGGTTGAAGTGCCATTGCAGTGGGACATTGAGAAATGCTGGCAGTGTTAATATATTCTGTTGGTAGGTATTAACTTATTAAATGTAATTTGCACTTTACCCTTTTTTAGGATGCAAGTGATGCAATCAGCCCAACCTGGTATTTATAAAGATATGAACAGGAAGCAAGATGATTCCTTAACACAGCAACTGGCAAGATCAGTTAATACCATGAGTCCACAGCTTGGGAAGTGGAGAGCTATCGTTGTGCTATCTATCTTACTCGTACACCAGGTGAGCAGATATAAACGTCACTGTTGTCCGAAATGCAGAGATTTCAGATATATCTTCCTCTTTTGTCACATCCAAGGGTTACATTTGACTAAATCCAGGATGATAACAATATGACTTGTATCAAAATGTACAAATGCACTGTAATGAATGAAATCCTTTACAACAAAATGCAGACAGTGTAGAATGTCCACCCGCTGTCTCTTCTGTTGTCTTTTATTCATACTGAGAGACCGGAGAAAACTCTTCTTCTGAACATTAAGACTGTATAAATTAAAGACAACTTCTAATAGGAGACTGAACATTTAGACAGTATGTACAGGGAATAATGCTGGTATGTGCTTAATCCTGCAGTGTTCTGTTAATAGCAGACACATGCAATACATTAATTCAATCATAAAGAAAGAATGACCAGTTCTCATAGTGAATGCATTACACCAAAAGTTACTTAAAGAGAAAATGCCATTAATTTGCTGTAAAAATAATTGCCTATTTCCCCTTTGAGTGGATCTAGTACACTAATTGTGTTGACTTTTTTTGTACTTTCATTATACTAGTTGTGCTATAAATTACACAGGAGAAGGTTGAAAAATAAAATAGTTATCTGGGAGCATGAGTATATTTTACATTGGATTTTGCCTTTCACTGAACTATTAATATGTGAGCACACACTTTCATAGACAGATATGTGTTTCACAGTAGTATTAATACTGTAACAGCACAATGAAGAAGCAATATGGAAATAGCAGTGGAGTTCCTAACCCAGAGCCCAACCACATACAGTTGACCTTTAGGGATAATAATGCTTATGTTAAGAAAACATTAAGAAAGAAATTTGGGGCAAACTACAGTAAATGTTTGTAATGGTTTATACATTTTTGTCCCTACCATCATAAAAAATTTATTCTAAAACCAGACTAAACATCATATTTTTATTTTTTTGGTCCAAAAAAAACACCATAGGGCTTATTTTCTGGGTAGGTCTTATTTTAATTAACATTGACAGAGATTTATATCTCTGCTTTTATCCCCATCATGCCCCCCAGTCCTGCTTTTATACCCATCATGCCCCCAAGTTCCAGGGAATTCACTAGGGCTTATTTTCGAGTTAGGGCTTATTTTCGGGGTAGGGCTTATTATCGGGGAAACACGGTATAAAGTATTACAGAACCACAAATATCCTGTGTAAAAATGACGTTGAAGTAAAAATACTGTGTCTTATTAAGGTAAGTTTGATTTATCTGCTTATATTATAAGACATACTGTGATATCTGTCCTCAGCTCACAGCAGCCCCCCTTAATAATGCTGCATCCAAAACAGCAGTGAGACTAAGAAGGATGACCCCATTTTGGAGAGGATTGTCCTCGCGTCCTGTGGGTGCTTCATGTAGAGTTGATACTGAATGCCTTACAAGAATGTGCAGGTAATCAATTAGTCTGAGATACTCAGAAAACCAACACTACATTAAGTTGTAAGAAGTTGGGGATGTGTGATTAAGCAGGTTTGGTGACAGAAAGTATATTACTTGTTTCAGTCTAAACAATATACCAGTAGATGCAGCATGTCACTGCATAATGATCAGATGTTAAATTTATTGTACAGGAACGAGGGTATGTCCAAAGTTGTTTCTCATAGTCGGCCATGAGGGTTATGTGGTTGTATCTTAAAATCAATTTTTCCCCAATTGCAGTGTCACAACATTCTATTACAATTATATTCATTATCAGTTCAGAATATTCGTTATCAAAGATTACCACAATACGAAAGCAGCTACCCTACTGTATAACATGAGAATAAGTAAGAAATGTTTAAAACAAATAGAAGTTTTACATAAAATGTGGTATATATTTCTCTCTTGCAGAAACAATCGCTGCTCCCTAAAGACATATGCGGATTAATGACCAGTCAGCATTATAACCATCAATAAGGAATCACCACAGAAGCTAGAGCTCTCTATGTAAATTTGAATTATTTATTGTTTTGGCCATATCTTTGCACTTCTTTTGTGTATATTTATTTTTTATTATATTTTTATTTAAATGGTCAAAAAACACAATACTAAAACTGCAGGCAGAACAACAAATGTGACCATTGCAGCATAATAAAGAAGCCATGAAACAGAACCAGCAGTTTGAATCAACTCTATCAACCATGGGACATAAAACAACAAGCCTAAGAAGGTGGTTGAAAAAAGTAATGCATTTATATGGTGATCATGTGCACATCTTTAGAAATGGAATGAAATGGAGTTTATTTTGATATTAGGCTAACAGAGCAAACGGTTGAGGCTAGAAATTAGACAATAATGTAGTTTACATTGAATCCCAGAATAACTATAGGGCAACATGTGTTTCTACCGTGTTTCCCCGATAATAAGACACTGTCTTATTTTTTTTCCAGGACAAAAAAACACCATAGGGCTTATTTTCGGGTAGGGCTTATTTTATTGACCTGCTTTTAATCCAATCATAGACCCCCAAGTGCTGCTGACATTAGGACACCTCATTGTTCCTCCTACTGACATTGTGTCACCTCATTGTGATTTAGATAGGGCTTAATTTCNGGGGAGGGNNTACTTTAGANAGTTTACTGTAAAATAGGGTAGGGCTTATTATCAGGATAGGTCTTATTATAGGGGAAACACGGTAAGTAGTGCTTAATTGTAGGCAGTGTCTCTTGGCATCAATTACTAAGCAAAGAGTGTGCCACGGAGGAGTGAAAACACAGAGAGATACAGGCAGTTGGACCTATTGCAAATGTAAATGAGTTAGAGGTTGTATTTGTTATAGTAATAAGTAAAAACAATGGTTGGGTGCTAGAGGGAAAAAATGGCAGGTCACAAACTAAACAGGAGAAATTAGTGACTGACGATATACAAGGAGGACAATCACTTGAGACATACAAGGGGGAAAAATATCTCAGGAGATAGACAAAGAGAAGAATGAATGATTGAAGACATATAAAATAGAGAAAGGATAGGTGAAAATGCACAAGTGAAAGAATAGATGAGGTTGCACCAACCATAAATAACTTTATTTAGCCATTTTGTTTAACATCTATAGGTACAGAATAAAGCAAACTTTATGTGTGGAGACCATTTTCTTACATTGACCTCCTTCTCATACAAGAAAATCAAAAAAATTACCTTTTGGAAGAGCCACTAAAAGGACCTCAACTACCACAGTCACCACAATAGAAAAAAAACAGATAAAAAGGTGGATATTACCCCAGCAATATATATATATATATATATATATATATATATATATAAATTTCAGATTATTTTTCAAACTTTCATCACGGCATTATCTCACACAACAAACCACCAGTTTAAATACACGTGCTAATTGATTAACTCCATCCCAGCGTGTTTGGTCGGCTTGCGTCACTAACACTCAAACCCGTAAGTCATCATGACCATATCCGGTCCGGTGGTGCGAACATGCAAGTTAATGCAGCACCATGTCACCATAGTAACAAATACATAGTGAAAGTATTAAAAATGGCAGAAACATACATTATATAGCAACATCCTTACTAGGTCTCTAATACATATAAAGAATCTGATGTAAGATGTATACAGCAATCCAAACCTATCCTCTAAACCTACAGGAAAGGCTGTGCTTAATGGGGAAGGCATAATTGTGTCTGTAAATAAAAATACACACACTATGCCATCTGACCTATCAATACATCTCTATATAATTAATAATCAGCAGAAATCTTACCAGTCAGCCACAGGAGGCATTAATTGATAGAAAACAGAAAAACAGGTAAAACATATGATGGAAAAATTGGTCCTCACACCACCAGTCAACACATCTACATCCAACCATCTCAAGCACATCGAACAAACCAAACTCATTTATTACCCTAACTCATGATAATCAAACAACCACTCACCCATCCATAAACTAAGTAACCAATCACTCAGTTAAAAGCTCCATCCAATACCCTACCGAAAACTACATCCATGCTTGGACTTGAAGTTTCCTCAGTCACCTGTATATCCCACTGAAGGCTGTCACGTGTGTAACCTATGATGGAAAAATTGGTCCTCACAGCTTCAGTCAACACATCTACATTATGCCATTTGTATCCCCATTCGAACACTGCGGTTAATCAATCTAAATTAATCACCCATCCATATCAAAACATCAGAGATTTAAACATTCAAATCCGCATCCAAGCAAATCATTTACCTGTCCATGTCAGTACATCTCACACATACTACCGTGTTTCCCCGATAATAAGACACTGTCTTATTATTTTTTTGGTCCAAAAAAAAACACATAGGGCTTATTTTCGGGGTAGGTCTTATTTTAATTAACATTGACAGAGATTTATATAAATAGTCCTGCTTTTATCTCCATCGTGTCTCCCCAGTCCAGCTTTTATACCCCTCATGCCCCCAAGTCCCAGGGAATTCACTAGGGCTTATTTTCAGGACAGGACTTATTTTCGGGGTAGGGCTTATTTTCAGGGTAGGGCTTATTTTGGACTGTTTTGCAAAAATTCGGGTAGGTTTTATTTTCAGGGTAGGTCTTATCGGGGAAACACGGTATACAAAACACGATCCAAACGATTCCATAAAATATCGTCAGCCATACCATGTCATAACAATCACACCAAGCACATTCAAATCCTCATCAAACAAACAGCAAACAACCAGGCCAGCCACCCTTTTATGTCAGTACATCTGAAACACATAATTCAAAAATCAAATCCAAACATCTCAAGCACATTGAATGAACCAAACCCATTTATTGCCCTAACACACAATAATCAAGCAACCACTTACCCATCCATAAACTAAGTAACCCAATCACTCAGTTAAAAGTTCCATCCAATACCCTACCAAAAACTACATCCTTGCCCATCTACTCTAATGTGTGTGGGGCACCAATTAACCATCAGAGGATATAACTTGAACAGTGCAAAAGCAAATTTTTCATTAAGTGATCTAAAGCATTATAAAAGTCCTATAAGAAACATTGCAAGTTCAAGACTTCATTAAGGCCATAAGGAGTCGTAGTACGTAGTCTTACAATCCAACTTGCCTCTCTCTGCAAAAGAAGATTGTCCTTTTCGGGGAAGGACCTTAAGCTCGACAGAGTATTGTATATACTCAAGTAAAAGCTGACCCGAATATAAGCCGACGCACCTAATTTCACCACATAAAAATAGGGAAAACTTATTGACACAAATATAAGCTGTCCCCCTGTATTCACATCATGTCTCTGTCACAAATGCACAAGGCTGGCATGTGTAATGATTTTTTGGCACAGGACAATGCATCTCTGAATATAGGGCTTAGCATCTATTTCACTGAAGTCCCTTACTCCCTTCCACCCTTCAGTGATAGGGGGGAATGGAGGGGGTGTATAGACGCTGCTGCACATCAATAGATGTGTATATGTATGTGTGAGAAGTGTCTGATCCTGTGACTAACTGCTACACATGACGGCCTTCAACAGGATATACTGTAGGGGAATTTGGACTTCAGTTTCCTCAATCCCCTGTATATCCTGCTGAAGGCTGTCACGTTTGTAGCAGTTACCAGCAAGTCACAGGATCATACATCAGCTTTTACATCAGACAGTTCTCACTAATACATATATACCCCATTCACATTACCTCACATTAGCTGTCTTTTCTTATGAAAAAGTCAGCTGCAGTGAAAGAGCCAGCTCCTAAGCTCAGTCTGTGTTCAGAGCCGGCTTAAAAGAAGTGGTTTGGCCCTCCTATTCGTCTTTTTCAGTCAGTCTGAACACTACATAGCTGGCTTTCCTCTCCCATTTTGTTTGTGAAATGCTGATTGGCTCACACAGTCAGCTAATTCCTGTGTTACCAGCAGAGCAGTGTCTGTCTCTGTCTGTCTGATAAACAGACAGTCTGTCTGTCCCCCTCCCCTCATGTAAACAATCACAGCCAATCACAGCACATTTTTTGAGTAATGATGTGTACTGGTAGAAAAAAGTGCAGACCCAGCTTTAAAAAAAAAAAAAAAAAAAAAAGCAGCTTTTCAGCTAATTTGAACAGTCCTTTTTTCAAAGCCCCTCCAATTTCCCTGGCTCTACACCCTGGCTATAAACCCAGGTTTTTCAAGGCTGTTAATCTGAACGTGGTAATACATAGCTACTGATAGTGCAGCATTGTCTGGACTCCCACTCCATTCCCCCCTCTCACTACACTGAAGTCCTTACTCCTTCCTCCCAAGGAAGAGAGGTAGTGAGGAAGTGAGGGACTTCAGTGCTGTAACAGGGGAAAGGAGGGGAGTCCAGACGCTGCTGCTGGACAATCAGTTACTAATTAATTATCACCGGCATATATTTAAATAGGCAAAGAGTTCCTGGCTAGGAGAGATAGGGGCTGATTGGATGTGTCTCAAAACCCTGTGCAAACCCTAATGAAATTGCTGCTACAAAGAACATTGTAATTGTGAGGAAGGAAAGTATCATTTGCATCTTAGTAACAATTAAATCCCAATACTACTGCTTTATAAATGTTATTGCATATGCGTTTACTCTGCCTGCTACAAATTTGTATAGTGTGGTTATTTATTCAGACATAGAATTACTAAATTTTTGTCATCATATGATTTACAAATATGTCTGAGGATGTGGGAACATAATTGGTTTTAAATATTTCACCAGGTGAATTGTAAATAAAAAAAATTATTCTGTATAAATATATGAATAAAATTTATTTTTTATCATTAAAACTTTTGTTGATGGCTTTTTGCAGATACCTGTGGAGATTAGGGGAGTAAAATATTTGTACAATAAACTGAGATGATTAGCGTGGTACAAACTCTCATGAGTTTAAATTCTTATCTTAGTCGCATTGTGGTTTTCAGTGTGATATTTGGTGTTGTCTTATTTAATAATTTCAGTTCATCACGGCTCAATGATCGAGTAGAACGTTCTTCCCCCTCTTCTCCTGGTCTTCCTTCCTCGGGTACTTGGAATGCCTTATTTTGATTTGGTGACCACTCCTAAAGGGGGTCTCCCTTCCGTATATACATTATTGATGGTCGATGTTTCACCTTCATATTTAGAAAATTATGGAACTCTATCCTCACCCCCTGTCAGCCATTTATAATCACCAAATTCTTGGTAATCTTTATTGACAGTGAATAATTTCTGTTTGTGTGTGTGAGATGTACTGACATGGATGGGTAAATGATTTGCTTGGTTGCAGATTTGAATGTTTTAGTCTCTGATTTTTTTATATGGATGAGTGATTGATTTAGATTGATTGACCATAGTGTTTGAACTGGGATACGAAAGGTGTTATGTAGATGTGTTGACTGATGGTGTGAGGATCAATTTTTCCATCATAGGTTTTACCTGTTTTCCTGTTTTCTGTCAATTGATGCCTCCTGTGGCTGACTGTTAAGATTTCTACTGATTTTTTATGATATACAGATGTATTGATAGGTCAGATGGCATAGTGTGTGTATCTGTTTTTTTATTTACAAACACAATCATGCCTTCCCCATTAAGCACAGCCTTTAGTAGGTTTGGATGATATTGCTTTGCTGTATACATCATACATCAGTTTCTTTATATGTATTAGAGACCTAGAAAGGATGTTGCCTTTTAATGTATGTTTCTGCCGTTGTCACTATGTTATTGTTGTATTGTATGTGCAGGACCGACGAGCCACAAATCTAGAACCCATTTTATAAGGTTCTTCATCAGATACTATTCGAACCAACCAAACCATCTGTGAAAACAGTAATCCAGTCTTCAGTGGTTGCGGGTGGAAGCTGTCAGCACAAAATAGTGTATTTCGATCAGTTGCGTTATGGTTCATCATATTAATCTGTGACATCACTTTGATGAAATCTGTGTCCAATCTTCCCGAAGTATTCTAGAAATCATCTATGTACCAGGTGTAAAAAAAACTACAGATTAATACATGCCAATGTGGTTTCTTTTACTCCTCCATGGCAGCGCAAACATCGGGTATTTCCTCCCCCACAGGTCCTCACAGGAAAGGAAAGAAGATGCAGCGTATATAACAGCCCCTCCTCTCGTTGCAAACGCCTTCAACTTCCAAAGCTTTAGTCAAAATATGTTATTAATACACAATCACAATAAGGGGGGATGTCATGCGCTGCTATGGAGGAGTAAAATAAACCACAGATACTAATATGTAGTTTATTATGCTTTCTCCACTGGCATTGCAGACATCAGGTCATGCCCAAGCAGTATCACCTAGGGTGGGCAAAAAAATCTAATAAATTATATAGATCCAGTTATACAACAGCACCGAGGACCCTTTGCCCAAACCTTGTGTCTGCCAAGGAAAGTAAGTAAATTTTATAGTGGCAAGTTAAGGTGTGAATCAAGCCCCAACCCACCGCTTTACAAAGTTCCAAGACTGACGCATCCTCCTTGTCTGCCCAGGAGGGCACTACCACTCTAGTACAGTGGGCCCTAATCTCTAATGGCGGATCCAACCCTTTAGTTCTATAGGCCTCCGTAATGCAAAGCTTAACCTAACGTGCTAAGGAAGGCCGCGTTCCCCTTTGTTCATAAAGAATAAACAAGCGTTTGGAACATCTGTACCCTGCTGACCTGTCAATATAGATTTGCAGTGTCCTCACTAGGGACCAGATCCAGAGTTGCGCATTGCGGCTGAATGGTTGCGTTATTTCGCATTCCGCATGCGCGAGAAATCTGCGCCAACTCTGAGTCGCCCGCTAATGAGGCGCAGATTCGCACTTGCGTGCCCTAGCGCCTGCGTGTGTTTGAACACGGAAAAATACACCAGGAAACTGGTGAACGGGGGATCTACCCATAGTGCTTGTAGCTCTGCTGTTCTCCTATTGGAGGTAAATGTTACTAGAAATATGGATTTCCATGTGAGAAACTTAGGAGGGAATGGGGTTCATGAACACAGCCTAATTCTGTTTGCCGCTTGGACAAATCTGGCCACATACCACATGCCACATATCTGTACTCTGATAGAGCTAGCTGATAACCCCTTCTCCAGTCCCATCTGAAAGAAATATAACAATGATGATATTAAAAAGGCATTTTTCTTTTCATTTAAACAAAAATGGGAATATTTTGTATTCTATAATACAGATGATTAGAATAATAATACAGATGATTCTACTGACATGGCTAGAGCTAGGGGAAACCATGATTTCCTCTGCCACTACTATCAGTGTCTTTTTCTCTGACCTTAATTTTCTTAACAGTTTTGGGATAAGTGTAACTGGTGGTAAGGCGTACGCCAGTGTGAATGTCCAAGGCAGTCATAGTGCACTAACAACCACTTTTGTGGGTATCTGTATGTTAATAAATACGTTTTTACTTTTGCATTTTCCCTTGTGGCTAGCTTGTTTAGGTACGATACTACGACTAGATTGTCGGACTGTATCATGAGGTGGGACTGAAACAGGATGGTGTGAAAAGTCATACAGGTTCGGAACGCTGCCTCTAACCCTGTGACATTTGAATGGGCAGCTGCCCAGCTTGGCTCACAGAGCCCTTGTGGCAGTCTTGAGGACTGAACCCCAGCCTGTAATGCTGGCATCCGTAATGTCTACTGATGGTTGTCCTTCAAAGAAGGATATAGGTATAGAGTTCTTCTGACCTGGGCAGGTAGGCCGATTCTCTGACATAAGTTTGATTCATCATGATTACATTGGTTCAAGAAAGCGATTTGAGGCAAGGCCTCAATGGGCGCAGACATTAGTCCCAACACTCTTAGGCAAACCACTGCTGAGGTGAGAGCTTTGGCTCTTAAGGCCTCTCCTTTCTGGAGACATGGTGACTGTCATTACATAGTAACATAACATAGTAGTTGAAAAAAGACGTCAGTCCATCAAGTTCAACCTATATGGGATCTCCTGCGATCCTAAATTTTATAATTGAAATTGATCCGGTTTAAATATACAAGAGTTCCCTACTGACTAAGGTAATAAATAACTTACAAGTAATAACCCTGAATACCCTTTACCTCAAAAAATTTGTCTAACCCCCTCTTGAATTCATCTATTGATCCTGCCATCACAACCTTCTCAGG
>JABWIB010002962.1:43308-62947 GCA_016617825.1 Platyplectrum ornatum | reverse complement strand
ATATATATATATATATATATATATATATATATATATATATATATATATATATATATATATATTTTAACAGAACCATTGAAATAAGCAATGCAGAATTAGTGGCTCTGTAGAGAATCGACTTATGATCTCATATGTATTTTATAATAAGGCCATAGAGGTTACAACAATAGGACTTTCTGTCAACTAATAATTGTATCCTGATATAAAACTTAAATAAATCATATTTTCATTGTATTAAAAATGCATGATTTAGGTCAATGAGCAATAGGCTCTGTAGGTGTAGCAAGCCCAAGGACCTGTTGTAGACCCTTGGTTAGTGAGAGCTATGTCCTTTTAATAAGGTACGGCATTAATCCTTTGCTTAGTCAGCACTAGGCCCAGATTTGTTACTGGTGTTGGGCCCTTGGTTAGGGAGCACTAAATCCTGTCTAGTAGAATGATAGAGGTGACATGGCCCAACTAATGATTAGAGGATGCTAGACCCTGAACAGTCAGCTGGTGGCGAGCACAGCAGTCAACAGTACACAGTGCGAGACATGGAACATAAGGAGGGAATATCCCAAAGGTGGGGATTAACCTTGGACCGGTCTATAGCTACAGTTGAGGTTGTCTATTAAGGTTATAATTGCTTGATAAGTGTTCTTTCCTGTACACTGGTATAATCTTAATGCCCCCCCCCCCCAATTCATGCCTAATTTAGACCAGTTACAAGTCCTAAACTCTACCTTACATTAGTAAAATCCCCTGTCACTCCCCTCTATCATGCAAATATGGTAGGGTATAGTAGCGCCTAATGTGACTCATGTCTATAAGTGGTCAAATCACTGCAAACCCAGCCCACACTGTATAATTTACATTTACGCTCACTGTCCACCTGCCATAATTTAGAAGGTATGGGGAAAAGGACTGGCCCATCAGGCAGAATTTCTAGCACAAAGATCATTGATTTCAGTTACCCACATAAGCTCATGTTGTGAGCATCCACATTGTGAACCAAATGTTGAATTACAGATACAGTAAGTGTAAGACGGCTGATCCCTTGTTATTATATTTGATTTTCCAGATTTTGATCTTACTAAGTGTCAGGAAATGTGGTCACTGACCAGGGGCGTAACTACAAAAGCCCGGGCCCCATAGCAAATTTCTCAATGCCCCCCCCCCCATATCTCCATCTCTCCATTTCTTCATCCCCCTCAAATATCTCCATCTCTCCCCACCATATAACCATCCCCCCATTTCCATATCCCCCCATATCTCCATCTCCTCGCACCCCATCTCCCCCCCATATCTCCATCTCTCCCCCCATCCCCATACCTCCCCCATCTCCATCTCTCAACCACCCGCCACCACCCTAAACATGACGTCACGACGCTGCGCCGACGCTGTGCACTACTGGGAACGGGATCCCTTATAGAGGATTCCATTCCCAGGACATAAGTTTGTGTTTGCAGGCAGGCCCGGCCGGCGGTACCGTTAACGGTCCGGGCCCATTAAATATAGCAGCAGCCTCAGGCCCCGTAGTTGCCGCAATGTCTGCTATGGCGGTAGTTCCGCCACTGGATCTAATCATATTAACATAACTAGATCATGCACTTAACACAATTACTAAAACATGAAGCCATGAAAGATATATTCTTACTTAAAACCACTGTTTGTCAGCAACGCGTTTAAAAAAGCGGATAATCTAAATCGAACCGCATTTTGTTCTAAGGGCTAATATCCTATGTTGAAACGGTTGTTCGTGGTCTCAAGTGGGATGGGATAATCCATAATTTGAAACACATAAACCTGTATTTTTAATTGAAAAACAAATTGTAAGAAGCCGTTGGATTCCCAGGGGGGCAAGAAATGAGATTGCTGGATTCAATGTGTGGAAGTAGAGTGTACAAACTATAATAAACTGGGTATTAAGGAACAACAAAATTCATTGCTCCAGAGGGATAGGGAAGTCTCTTAAACATCTGCTGCAAAAACCTGTCAAATTGCAAATCTGATAAAGAAATAATTCTTCTCGAAGACTCCGGCAACATCTCACAGCCATAGTGCAGCATCCCATTCAATATCAGTGTAGTCAACATAAAATAAATATAAACATAAAATAAATAATAACAATATTGTTATACTTTTTTATATTTCCAAACTCTACATGAGAAATTATACTAATTCTCTTTATCACCTATAGGCAATGGGACTCACAATGGGGACAATAGCAATAATACATACTAGCACATAAACGCCATGTCAACACCATGTTGACCTAAATAGTGATTAACTGTAGTGTATACAAGAAATTGTTATCATATGTGAGAGTGCATGCAATAAAATCAGAGTGAGGAAGGTGAGTTCACTCTCAATTAGAAAACACATATATATGACTACATAGGGACTCATTGTTTAGAGTTAGGATATATATATATATATATATATATATATATATATATATATATATATATATAATGGTACACTGTAGGATACAATCAGAAAAAGTCAGATATACTGTTATACTGTCATATGGCTATTATTAAATTATAGATATTGTGTTTCTGTTTTCTAATCCAATGTGCCTAGCTTTAAAACCATCTGGAACGAGATAGTCAATAGACTATATACTCTTTGTTATAGTCAATAGAAGTTCAATCAGAAGTGGTGGAGGCTAATACTACAGAACAGTTTAAGCATGCTTGGGATAAATATAAGGGTATTGTCAAACAAAATATAGAATAAATTTGGGTTGGTATAGTTTTAAATACACAACTGGGCAGACTGGATGGGCCATGTGGCTCTTATCTGCCGTCACTTTCTATGTTTCTAAGTTCTAATAGTTCAGAGTCTAATTCATTGTAATTATTTTGTGCCTCCAGTGAAAGTAGGTTTGCAGAAAATATGTCTCCATTATAAAGAGAGTTTCTGTTTTGTATCTTTAGCGAATAAGTGAGTAATTTAAAGAGATTGTACAAACATCTCCTCGGACCTATGTGATGTTACATTACCATTCATCTGGACGGCTCCTATATCTGGAGAATGATGTTCCGCACAGCTGGATCAATATGATATTGTAGCAGTTTTCAATGTAATGTAAATGACTCACATTTGTCTCTGGAATATAACTTCTTTAAAGTACCTTTCACCATAGATATAGATATAAGTGGATGTTTATTCTAAAGTGGAAGCCGTGACGGCCATTATTCTGGGTTGTACAAATCTCTGGCATAAGAGCAAGACGACAGACGACAAAAGCTGTTTCATGAAATTATAATTAATTATAAAAAATTTCACAGTGTTATCAAATAATCTCTTAACCATGTAGATTATACTTATTAACACATAGGAGCCGATTCAATCCCCTCCGCGCGATGTTTTACTGCCTTGCGCTATTTGCGTAAGGCAGGAAAACTCGCGTTTTTTCGCGTCTTCGCGAGGGATTGAATTGGCCCCATATAGTCAATTTCTGGGGGGGGGGTTGTATTTAACCTCAGAAAACTGGGACTAAAAAAAAAAATCAGTTTTTAATAGCTGATAGATGTACAGACACATATTCTAGTCTCAACCACCAGCTGTGTAACATAGGTGATCACCAACAGTGCTGGGGCCAGGGGGCTGCCTCCATTTATATGCCAGGTTATATCATAACCCGGCATGTAAATAAGTTACTAGCCTGGGAGGGTGCCTACCGCTCCTCTATAGCTCCTCTGTGGTAAGGGTTAGACTGCGAAGAGAGGCTAGTTACCGTATTTCCCTGATAATAAGCCCTACTCTGAAAATATGTCCTAGCAATTCCCCAGTTTGTAAAGAAAAAAAAAAAAAAAGGACTAAGGGGAATGATGGGGATAAAAGCAGGACTGTTTATATAAATCTCTGTCAATGTTAATTAAAATATGACCTACCCTGAAAATAAGCCCTATGGTGTTTTTTGGACCAAAACAAAAAAGAAGTCAATGTCTTATTGTCGGGGAAACACAGTAAGTTTAGGCTGTGGTTAGGGTCACAGACAAGACACCTATCAATTACATTTTTGTAAACATTTGTGCACTGTCAGCCTATTGTCCAGACTCCAGACTATGATGAAAGTGAACTTTGTATACTTAATGTCTGGGTCGGAGATGTGTTTATCTGCAGGAACTTGCATTTACCACTTTACAACTTTGTACGCAGGTATCACAGCACTGAGTAGTAAGAATCACTGAATTTGTGATTGTAACCACTGTTATCTGTTATACTGTTATGTATCTGTTATCATTGTTTTTATGAAGAAGGTTAAACAAATAATATTTGTATATATATATATATATATATATATATATATATATATACTGCCATCAATTATTCCGAGTTAATATGACTGTAAGCAGTGTAATCGCTGATTCATAGTACAACATAAACACAGCTGCAATGTGGGTAAATGGTGCTGTCTGCTTTATGTTCCTATTGCTAATCCAGTAATGTTGTCGTAGCAACAATCAGGTACGTCGTAGGTAAGACATATCATTTAAAAGCATTATATGCAAATGTGTTTTGTATCCAGGCAACAAAAATAAATTGCACCGCATTTACATTTACCTAGGGAAAACGTGATTGCATTAGTAGGGACTATATTTATTTCATTTCATATATCATTTTTTATCATACAAAATAAAATGTGTTTATGTAATGATTTACATGCTTAATTTAAAATTTGTTTCCATTTAAATATAAATCGCAAAAAAAAAAAACAAAACCCAAATTGTGTGACCAATAAAGTTCCTATGACATAAACCTAGTTTTCCCCTATGCTTCTCTTCCAGGATACTCCAGGATATACAGGAGACACCCGGATTTGGGAAATTTCTTGAGGTGTCTGCAGATCTTCCAGATCTTCCAGTACCTGGGCTAAAGGCAATGATTCAATGTGAATCACTTCAGCCCTGATCGTTACTATGGAGGACTTAACAATATCAATTTCCGCTCACCCATAGTATAAGGGCAAACTAGTATAAGGAGCCTTTGCCCCGTGCTGCAGGCTATTGGTTCTCCTGGGAGTCCATTGTTTGGGTTACCAGTGTCTTATTACTTTAGCAGAAATATTATATTAGATATATTAAGCATTCTTTAATTGATACTTTAAAAAGTTTTAGATGGAAATTAATATAGCATATTGCTCAGTGGTTCCCAAACTGTGTGCCTAGGCTCCCTGGGGTGCCGCGACGCTCTCATTGGGGTGCCACGGAATGTTGTTTTTAATAGTGTTGATAGTGTTACTAAGAAGCACAATTTTACATCTTGTATAGGAGATAAACAAGAATTAATATCAACCTGAAGTATTTCTGTCTTTACTTAAATAGTTATTACCCTATTCTGACTCAAAAACTTAAAAATTAGAAATTATTCTGTCTTAGAGGAGCCTTGAAAAATTATGGAGACCCTAAGGGTGCCTCCACTGAGAAAGTTTGGGAACAAATGGTATAGTTTAATAGTTACATTATTTACAACATGCATTTGCATTTGGATGCAGAAGAAACCTGTCAGATTATTTTCTATAGCTCACATTTTAGGTTCTTTTCCTACTTTTTACACTTCTTCTTGTCTACAGCACAATCCACATCAGCTCTATCAGTAAATCAATATCAATTCCTTGGTTTAACAGCAATGATAATTCCTGAATGGGGATGACCGAATTTTCATTTGAAGACCTTGTTTCTCGCTGCAGAGACTTCTGAAATACTGATCTGTACTAGTAGTGGTTCACATTCAGGCAGCACTGGGGAAAAAAATGTTTTTGTTGGCCATCAAGTCAGAGGGTTCCAATAGGCTGAATAGGGTGTCGGACAATACCTGTGTATGTTTTATTACATAGACCCCTCATCATGTGACCAGAACCATACAAAGACGCCCACCCCATATTACAAGAAATAAGAGAGCCAGTAATTGATAGGAGTATGGAGCAGCCTGTCTGCTATGAACTATACCCTGGATTGTCCTCTGTGCAGCCTTCAATATCCCCCTTCTGGTCGTGTGATTACTTTTTGCAGTCTTACCTCTTCTCCTCTGTGTTCCTCCTCTCTGCTGAATGATGCTGACCCAACCTTAGGTATCACATCAGCGTCACACTCCAAGAAGCTGCAAACGACTCTCTGCTCTTCCTATAGGATATACAGGCTTCCTGTTGCTAGGCAACAGCACTGCAGGGCACTGACAGCCACAAAGAGTCTACCCTACATGGGGTTAGTTTATTCTGTTAATGTGGCCCTGCGTCACCCCTCCCGGGATCTGTTGCTCCAGGCTGCAGGTTAATCAGTCTATTGGTTGATCAGGCTCTGTCCTGGCTACACACACAGCCTAAACCTGCAGCAGTGGCGTCGCAGGGGTCGCAGCAGTCGCAATTGTGACTGGGACTTTGAGTCAGGGGGGCCATAGGTCACTAAATAATTTAGTGCAAGCTGTTAGGAGGAATGTGTGTACTGCGTGCAGTGTGTAGTGATCCAGGCACGCTGATTTTAGTGTGGAGCTGAGCTCAGCTTTCACTTTCAGGGAAGGTGAGTTTAATAGCCCCCATGGGCGTAACTACCACTATAGCAGCCATAGCGANANCTATGGGGCCCGCAGCCCTAGGGGGCCCGCTGGCTCCATTGTCGGATTGTCGGACTTACTGTTTCTTATTGTCTTTTATGTATTTTACCCCATGTTTGTATATATTCTATAGCAGTTTGGGTCCCCCCATTTTATATATTATATATATATATATATATATATATATATATATATATTCACACACACATATATACTACATATACATACTATTCTCCTCTACCATATATATGAATAGATAGATATAAAATAGTGAACGGGGGCCCCGTTGAACGGTTTGCTATGGGGCCCAGCAGGGAAGGAATGTGATGTACCCTGTACCACCATGTCCTAGACTTTGCACATGGAGCATTTCAGTTGGATGGTGGACGTCTTTCTGTGCAGTATGGTATGGTAAGTATTTATGTTATCCCATCAAACCACAGTCCATCCAGTCCAGACATAAAGGCAATGGCATCTTCATTTGTAGTAATTCAGACTTCCAAACTTCTAAAAACTTTTGAGTTGGAAAACATAAGGTAGCCTTTCACCAGACATTCAGTGGCCCTAAAAAAATGTTGGTGAGATCGTTTATAAGCAAGATTAAAAAAAAGCACATAATAAAGAGCCCAGAAAATATATAACGTAGGTGGGATAAGTATTTACAAACTAATACAACAATACCATGAAGAGATTTACAAGTATTATTATTATTTCCACTTATTTATTTTTGGCAATACAAAGTTTGCACATCACCGTACAATGGTGAATACAGACAGACAGAATGGCTGGGGAAGAAGGGCCCTGCCCGCAGGCTTACATTCTCAAGGAGATTGGGGATTGATACATAGGGGCAATTACACATACACATGTGTATTTGGTCAGCTGCCAATTAACCTACCGGTATGTTTTTGGCATGTGTGAGGAAACCCATGCAGACACACAGAGAACATACAAACTCCACACAGATAAAGTCCTGTCCCGGATTTTAACTCATGACCTCAGCCACCCACTCAACCATCTGTGCTGCCCACCCAGTGCTGGTGCATCCAGGGAAAGAAGCTGGGGTGTATTCAGGTGTATGTTATCTTGATATCATTGAAATACTATAAATCCCCATTCCATTATTATCTATGTTTTCATACCACCACTTCTAAATTCCAACTTCAACCACTGCTCACACCTATACCATGCAGATATCATCCTAATGACCATCATGTAATTCAGGAAGCATAGCTACCTTCAAATACAACACAGAAAACATCCCCGTGACCACTATTCTATAGAGACAACATCTTAGTGATCACCACCTACCACCATACCATCATAATCCTAGAGGAGCTGCTGAGTGGCCTCCAAATCCACCGGCCTACCGGAGAAATATATCATGGCCAATCCGCCCCTGACAGATGCCCATCGGTGATGGTGTGGGTGGTTGCACAGCCATTTATATGGTCAAGCAGATAGTTATTGCCATCTCTGCTGCTCTTGGCTTCATCACAGGTCTGCTCTGTAGGTACAGTTGTACCTAATGCAGATGGAATAACCGGTATGTGACATATTCAGGGTTGTGCAAGATAAATGTGTCCATAATAAATACCCCAGGAGGGATCTAAAAAACCAAATTAATTTATTCTATCTACCAGAAGCATTTGCACAGCAGTAAATGAAAGTAATGTACGAGGTAGAAACCTTAATTTATTTAATGTCACCCCATACACTTATTACCTGCGTCTACTTTCAATTTTTCAATTTAATTCTATGCGGCACTTTTCATATTCATTTTCCTTGTTATTTCAGCAAGGATGTTTATTTTATTATTTCTGCTAGCTTCCCCACATTCATTTTTATCCATGCTTTGAAAGCTTTAGAAATACGGATTAGCAGCACATGCAATCGCAGAAGCGGATTTTCATAGCAGAGTGTGAAGGCAGAGACTAAAGTGATACATGGCCATTCAGCCAACTACATTCTAGTAGCTTTGGAAAGAGACAATGAGCATTCTGTCCATCCACCATAAGCATATTAAAGAGGTTTTTATTATCTACTGCTTAACAATTTACTTGACAGTGCATTATCTCCCAAACTCTCTACTAATACAATTCCATTAAATTAGATGTGTAAGCAGGGCCAGATTAACAATGGGGTGGATGGGACTATAGCCCCAGGCCTCCATCTGAAAAAAGGCCCACACATACAGCCAATCTTCAGGCCTTCCATTGACGAGGATGAAGCACAACACAATAGTGCTATGAGTTTGGTGAAGTGTAATGAATGAATAGGCCCGCAGATCATTTATCATCTCACACAACACTGGTCATAGCCTTGGCAATGGGCCCTCGAAAATGTTCAGCTCCAGGTCCATGTGGTACCTGATCGTATAAAAACAAGAGTATTCTGGGTATTCACCAGGGGGTAACTAGAACCCAGTGGGCCCCATAACAGAATTTTGAATGGGGCTCCCTCCCAATTGAATCAGCCGTAGCAGAGCTATGGATTCTTCCCCCCTATATATAGGGTTAAAGACAAATATATTAAATTTCCCTATATTGTACATGTTTGGATAGTTTTGGATTGGTGATCCTGCAAGCTGATCCAGAGTGGCACTTACACCTTTAATAGGTGCAAGTGTAGAGCTGAGNAAATCCATATTTCAGTATGTGGGGTGCAAATTTAGTCATTAATAAAAATTAATCTGATTAACAAGAGACCAAAGTGTATTTTTAGATCTATCTCCATTATTGAAGTCATGTTGTTTTATATTCCCAGCCATTTTTACTACTTTATAAGCGTCATTGCAGGAAAACAGGACAACATTTCTAAATGCTAAACTTCTTCAAATGAATTAGTGTGATACCCCAGGACTGTGTAACTGTGTAACTGTGCCTTTAATTGTGACTGTATTTGTGCACACATTACATACAGAGGCCAATGCAAAGTTTGTCTTTGACCCCAGAAGCCTCTGATGGGCCTAAAGAGAGTTGACAGTGTGCAGGGAGAGAGTGGTGTGCAAAACGCCGAGAACAGTGTGCAGAGACGATGCTGGCGGTTTGGAGTCGGTGTGTGCTGAGTTGAGCTGAGGACCAGAGAGGGAGTGCTGAGATCGTTGCCTGGGGCCAGAGATCCAGAGGACCACTGTGAGCATCCATTAGACCACCTTTAGCCAGACTTGCACACTACTAAGTAAAGGGAAATAGGGAGTAGGACAGGACTGTGTTGGTTACCGTTGGCAAAACTCCCCAAGTGCAGCCATCTTGGTACATGTGAACGTACATGTGTCATGCCGAGCAGCGGCGCCATTACCCCACAGTGAGCAAGAGGGTCCCAACCCCGTAAAAGCACATTGAATTCCACTGATCGATCGGGATTTTGCACCACCTTAGTGAAGGAATACCCAGGCCTTTAAAAATGGACAACGCTGTCAACACCACAGAGTGTATTACTGCAAAGACACTAATATGCTGGGTAACTAAAGGATCACGTGTGGATTGCACCGTATATAAATCTGGTTTTTATATGAATGCACTCATATGCCAATGAGAACTTGGGTCTCTTAAGAACTCCAGGGGCGACCCCCTTGATCAAGAGTCAGCTGAACTTGTATGGTGCATAAAGTGTAACGTGACTGTGTTACTTTACAGAAGTGATATAGAATTTCTGAGGAATCATTGTTCTGTCACAGATCAGAGTGTTAATTAGAGAATATAAGATCGAGTGAAGATAAGATAGAAGTATAATCTGATGGTTGAAAGTTAACTTAAAACGAATCAACTGTTGCTGTATGTATCCACTGGGGGTCTCTGTCCCACCTGTCCCGCTTTAGGGTATGCACAGTCTCGGGGACAATTAGACCAAGTGACCATCTCACTTGGACCACCGGTGGCCACGTCATCACATTAGCATCAGGAAGGTTTATAAGCACTTCAGGGAGTCGCGAGATCCCCCACTCTTCATGGAGTCTCCCTGATATTCAAGGAGAGTTGGCACTTGTAATAAAGGGTGAATGACTTTTAGTCCCATCCATTCATAGTACTGATCGGGGCATTAAATCCCTGCCTCAGCCGTGGTCCCGGGAGATTAGCTTACTCTACCAAGATACCGGGAAAATTGCCTGGAGGAATACATACAGTAGGTCCCTTGTTTTTGTGGATCGGTTAATAAATTTGCCTCCAGAATTTACCTTTCAGTAGAAATCCTGTTTATTTTCCTTTCTCCTGTTATCTTCTGCCAGAACCTTCTTGTACGTTTTAATAAAGTGCAATAATCCTCTCCCAATACAGTAGCGGAGGGTCACAACCTATTGGCAGAAAGACCATGGATATTGCAGAGAACACGTGATGGACAAAACAAATCCCGAAGGTTATATGTTTTGCTGCGGAATAGTTGCTAAGCTCTGAAAGTTAATCCTTAAATGTCAAATTCACCATCAAGACACTTGTACAAATCATCATATACCTTCAGAATGTCACAAAACCCTGCCTGCCAATCACTCGGTGCCACCCGCATGGCTGTGCCAGTTTCCCAGCCGTGTACCCAGCAACTGCCCTCCCGTGAGTCAATTTATCCCCCTTGTCCGCTCTGTGGTATGTAACATTCAGAGATGATTATTTTTTTTTGCCTCTGGGTATAACAGGAAAATTGTTCTTTTGATACAAGTGTTTTCAAAGTGCAGAGAATAGCAGAGTTCTCACATTTCAGGTAACAAAATAAATAGCTCTGAACAATACATAAAATGGGGTCGGTTGGGACATTCATGCGCCACTTTATAAATCACTTCACGACATACGCGAAAATCACGACATACATACAGCGGACAGCGAAATGTCTGCCTGCCAAAAAGTGATTATTTAATGGATTAAGTATTATGTAATGTAATGGATAAGTATGCCAAAATATCCATATTTCTCCATCTTAACCATAAATTATGCTGACAAGTTTCTTTTCCGACAAGTCACCAAAAGATCTTCTGCTGCATGCTCCAGGCCCTTCGAAGGTTCTCCTGCACCTGCACTCCACGGCTGCTCCCTGCAGGTTTCCTGATGATCTCCTACCCAGCAGGGGAAAGTCGATGTGGCAGGGGGTTAGAGCAACCTTTTTCTGGTGTGTACCAGTCAGGGGCAGATTGGCAACTTTTAGCCTGGGGGGGGTGGGCAAGCTTCTCATAGGAAGAAATTAGAACTTACCCCTCCTGTGATCCCATGGTCCCTCCCTACAGATTCTACGCGGTGATTGGCTCTTAGCACTCTAGCCATCCACCAATCAAGCTGCTGACAGCCATTCACTTACTGGTTGCCGGCTGGTAGGTAGGAGGGAAGGGCTATCAGCAGTCTGACTGGTGAAAAGCTCCAGCTATCCACCAATCAGCATGCTGACAGGCTTTTACTGGCTGGTTGCCGACTGGATTGTGATTGTGTGTAATCCACAATCCGAGAGACATAAGATCTTTGAAGGCCTCTCAGTTGGTCCAAAAAAGCCCAGAGCCAGTGGCCCCAAAAAGCTTCAGGGGCAATGGCCCAATGGCCCCATTCCCCCCTGACTTTACAAGTTACCCAATATGGAACTAGGGCAAATATCACTGATCAATCGTATTCTGTCCCCAATTACCTTCTCCATAATTCTTTTCTTCACCCATATTCCTCCCACCCACATATTTATAGACCCATATTCCCTCCAAACCAGAATTGGATCGGAGAAGAAAAAGGTCAGGGTTAGGCTATGGGGAAGGGAGGGTTAGGGTAATGGAAGGGGGAGGTTAGGGTGTGTATTAGGATAAGGATGGGGGAATCGGAAAATACCTATGGAGGCAGCATTTTCTTAGTGTCTTTCTGTGGCCATATGTGTGTGTTGGGAAACATTTTTCTGCGATATGATTGAGATATCAAAGTTGTGAATGCTTTGTAGTAATAGGGCTGCTTGGGATATATGGATGTGGATGGCATGCTGAACATGTAAATTATACTACCAAGTCAGCAGAGGAGGCCCTAAGCTTTGCGCTTTGCGATGTAAAAGTCATTACTGCTTCATTCATATCACTTCTGCAGTAATTATCTCTTAGTATCAAATATTGATTTATGCTGCAATACTCACTTCTCTATACATGTGTTCCTGTCTGCGCAATTATTTCAGGTTTTTTAAAAAAATTTTTTTACATGTTAAAACTGTCTTTAAGTATTTTGCTAAGTTTCTTTTACTACTTGCAAGGTATTTTTTATATATATTATATAATATATATTATACATATTATATGTCCTGATCACCTTTTAGATTTTTAGTGGGATACTTAAGCGCAGTTTAAGTTTGTTACTTGTTACTGTGGCAATGGGAGCCCTCTCTTGAGTTGGCAGCATGAGGCCCCCTGAGCCTATGCCTACGGTCTCCTATGCAAGTCAGTCTCACATGTGTTGGCAATTTGGACCTCCAGTTGGAAGTTGTTAGAAACCATGCCATGGAACAAATACGAGATAAAAATCAGATCAGATGGGTATTCGGTCCAAAGATATCATAAACTTAAATAGAAATTATTTAGAACCAAAGTGTTTACTGATAAACAGGATCAGGATGGTAAGTGGTAAGTGCGGGAACACCATAGTCCCAGCACTGGAGAAGGGAGGTATATAAAATAGTACCATCCTTACAAACTATCCAGACTTTCGTATTATCCTCATCATACAGATGTGACACTTAATAACGATTCTAAAATACAAACATGACACTGGATTATCTCTGAAATGTTGCAGTTCCTACAGTAACAGCTAGGTGGCGGATCAATGCCGAAGATAACCATTGTCACTGGCAGGACAACCTGTGTGTTGTTACACACAGTACATCTTCTACAAAATCAACATGCCAGCCATGCCTACCGGGACAGGGCGGTATTGTAGAAATGTGTCACATCTGTACATGGGGACGGTGCAGAAATCTTTTTTAAGGCTTGTAAAATTTACTAAGAAAACACATTCATAAAATGAGTTATAGCTAGTATAACTCTATGGTCCAAAGATGAGTAGAATGTGCCCCACAAAGATTTTATTTTGTTTCTGTAATAACACTTCTATAATGTCTTTCCCAAACATTTGTGGAACTCAAGTATAATGATGGAGATAATACTATGCATGTGGCTATTTAGATCTGCAGCTGAACACTCCATGTTTAAATAGCCATGGAAGCTCTTAGCTGCTGTCAACTGCTTAAACTGCTAATGAGCTCTACTGGATTCTATTCTTATCGCACCTCAGAGCAATAGGCTTCACTGTCACTTGGTAACTCTGCGCAAGTTACAGGATAGACGAATGAGAAATACAGAAGACAAATAAGAGTATCTTGAAGACATTTCCAAACACAGCATTTATTGCCATTTACATAGAGCTTCCTCGAGCTTCCTTTAAATTATGTTGCAGCACATTTTGAAGGTTATTAATATATTTAATAATAATTAATATATTTAATTAGTATAGTAAGTATTATTTGAAATATTATTCGGAACAGCCTTCTACACCTTATTAGCTCATTGGTTATTGGTTATTCACCATCAACTAGATGAGAAAATGAATACCATTTAAAGTACACAATACAGAACTGCAACAGCTTATGAATATAATAAAAACAACATAGTTATAACAATTTCATCTCAGGCAAAAGTATCAAACTAGGCCTATTTTGCATACACAGGTATAAATGCTATGCCTCTCCTAAACTCCTGTCGGCGGAAATTTTCCCTATATATACTATCACCCTCACGGGTGAGCTTTACCCTTTCGTACCGTAACTATCCCTTCGTCCACTCGGGATCAACAATACGACAGTTAGGTAACTTGAAGCAGAAACAGTAAGCATAAAAAAGCTATCACAGAGCACTGAAACTAATATCTATCTCAAGAAGGAGCATTAGGTTATTGTTTTACTTTACTCAAGGGTTCAGATGTCTGACACGCGTTTCACCTATCATTGCTCAAAGACACTGAATGATGTCGTTCACCCATGTGTTATATAATTAAATCATTAGTTTCTAGTCTGGCGATTGAATGAAAAGTACACCTATATACTGTAGGTAAAAAGATATAATTAGTCTGTATTACAATGAACATTTATCGAGTATATATAGCGTTTGAGTTGTAGTAAATCATAAAACATTTACACATAAAAACAGAGGATATGTAACGGCATAAGAAATAACTGTAGCTCATAAGTAGAGTAGTATTTACAGAAAAGTAGTTATTTACAAAAAAAGACATATAATTGACATTTTCATCTAACCCATTGGGGTTAGTTCAGCAGGAATATATATATATATTGAAAATATGTCCTTTCGCTATCTTAGGGGAGCGCTAAAGCTAAAATATGAATTTTAACGAAATATATATAAACGGAGGCTGCATAAATAAAATATCTCTACATTCTTATTCTAATTACAATCTGAGGTCTAGGGATGTCAAAATTCATAAGAGCAGAGCGCTGTGGATAAAGTATTAATAGCTGCCTGAGAAAGTTAATCATAGTGTCCCAGGCACTAACTAGATCTTATTCTGAAATCAAAATCATTCAGAGATTCAATTTATGGGAATATTTTTTACTAGATGCAGCAGTATGAATAGCGATAAACAGAAAACAATGGCTTATACATACAGTAACATTAGGACAACGGTAAGTACATTGAGGGAGCAAATGATGTCATGTCCCCGCAGAAGGTCATTGTTGACCTATGATCCTCCTAGAGTGCAGGAGGTAACCCCACAATTTGTACATCTGGGGAAGGCCTCGTATTAAGTCCATGTTCTCTTAAGGTCTTTCCTGTAGACCTCACTTTGGATTGGACACATGACAGTAAATCCACAATCAAAGGTTTATGCGATATGACAAAAGAGGCCAAGAGGTTATGGATGTTGGTGTCACTAGAAACTAGAAATCTTTATACCAATCTGGATATTTCATCCAGAGGTACCCACCCTTTCTGAACCCGTTGCCCCCATGGAGACATTGTATTTTTCAGTCATTCCCTATGTTTTACCAGATTTACCGGGGGCCGGTAAATCACTGGTGTGGAGTGGCAGCAGAAGGAATACAAATGGAAATCTTCCATGTAGAAGCTTCTATTAGTGTTCCCTCTGTTGTTGCTACTAATGGTGTCTAAGTGAGCTGCCAGGCCCGGACAGACGTTGTGACATCCTGACACCAACACATCATGACATCATGTGTGAGTAGCCCCGGGTCTTACGAGTTTTGCCAGTCCCGGGCCCGGCTTGTACTGACGGCGGCCCTGGTGGGGCGTTCATATTGATGGAAATTGTGCACCCCAACTATACCAGAATTCTCCAGCTTGCAATTCATGATGGATTCCGGACAAGGAAGGAAAAGGTTTCTCCTGTATAATATTCACATACATCACCTCCCAAATTGTTCCCAGAGAAAATAACTGTACATCTCACTGACAGATGACGATCGGGGAGCGGCATAACATGCTCTGTGTTCAAAGTCTCAGGGAAATAATAGCATGCACAGGACACTATAATCCATCTAAATCAAGGGAAACAGATCCTCCAGGAAAAATAAATCATTGTGTCCTTCGGAGCAGCTGTGAGGGATAGAGAACGACTGATTATTAGAACATTTACTAGAATGATGATGTACATGTTGATTGCTAGACAGCACAGTTGTGATAGATTATACCTATTCCTCCTGGTGACAAGGACCCAAGCCTCAGCCTCAATTCCAAAGGGACAAACTTTAGTGCAGAACAAACTTATTACACCGAAGGCTTTGTATTATCTTAAGGTCTAAAGAGTGTTTACATCTAGTTAATTGGAATTCAATTTTTATGTTAAACGATTAATGGGCAGACGCATAACGGAGACACTTTAATGTAATGTCTTTATGTGTGTTTTATGCATTTATATATTCATTATATAATGGCCATGGTGTAGCAAATGAATATTAGGGAATTTGTGATAGGGGACCGAATCCAGTTCCCTACACGTCACTATGGCAGTGCGGGGTAGAGCGGAGTGAACTCCCCTGTCACTTCATATATAGAAGACCCATACGAAGCACCAGTCACTAAAGATCTAAGGCTAAATTTAGTAAGCAGGGAGATTGCTTAGTACATTTAGGCAATAGACCCAGCATATGCCAGGACTAGTTTTCAATATGGCATTTAGGCATATTCCAAGTTCCAGAATTGATGTGCATGTGGCGGGACATTGAGGTCCCACGATGGTCGGCAAGCTCATCACAGACGTTGTAGAACTTTGCAGGACGGGTAAGTATTAATAAATCCTGTGGTCCAGACGCGCAGCGAGGAGATGCCAGCCTGACTGCTATAAATAAGTGAGTAAAGCCTCTGTCTCCCTTCGCCTATCAGCCAAGTTTTCACGCAGGAATAATAAATACCAATCAGTTGATTTTCTATGGTCATTGTAGCTATATAAATATTATAAAATATTCAGCCTACACATTGCAGTTGGCAGATATCAGCTTGTTTCCATTGTTCTCAGTATGAACAGATGTATCAGATTGGATGTTGCGTGTTATTATTTGCCGCCTAACTGACAAACACAAGATGGTATGTTGTAAGTGTAGATGAAGGAAATGAAAATCAGATTTCCCCAGTGCACAGGGATCCATGTTGATAATACAATAAGGATAGATAGATAGATAGATAGATAGATAGATAGATATGAGATAGATAGATAAATAGATAGATAGATAGATAGATAGATAGATAGATAGATAGATACCGGATACAGACTGGAAAGTACAAGTAAAATTACACCTGGGTAAAACCATGTTGAATTGCAGGGTAGGTAAATGTCATCTGTTGGAAACAGTATTAGAGTTAAGTCATGATGTTTCCTAGATCAAGTCTAAATTTACTAAGCAGGGAGATTGATGTTCTTTTCAGGTGCTCGAATTATGTTTTTGGACCTAGGTAGCACCCAGGATAATAACTAAAAACTAGAAAGTAAAGAAATTTCTGACTGATCCCAAACCATGTTTGGTGAATAGATGCGGCTCTGGGCGTTCTTAAGTAACCATTCCACTAAGTTACTGGTGTATTTAATTGGAAAAAAGTGATTCACTGGTCATTATATTATAGAGATATTCTGTGATAGTGATTTTCATATGGCATGTAGTATTAAGAGATATGATAGAGATAATTTAACTAAGCTCAGTCTGTATATTCTAATATATTTTAGTGCCTCATTTCAGCCACAAATGATGTGTAGCGTACAGACCCTGGGAATTATACGTCCTGTATCATTTTAACTCAACATCATCAGCTAATTAAAGTTCACTCATCTGGTTACTGGGCAATTATTAAATGTAGAGAAAGAATATGCTACAGTACAAAAACTGTCTCATTGTGTTCCTAAAGTTGTGTAAAGGATTTCAGAACAAATTTATATATAAGAACTATTTTTTTTAATATCTTGTCAATGTGGACCTGATTAAGATGTCCAGATGTTCTAGGATAATTCATCCATGGCACCCTCTCTATATGAACTAGTAATATATATTTATTATTTTAGCCTACCATCTGTCAGTGCACCAAAACATACCCTAATGCTTTAAGGGTATATATACCCCCCTAAAGGTTCATGCCTTAGGCTACAGCCTTAACAATCTATTGGCTGATGTGGTCCTGACAGTAGTTAAGGACCATGTCCAATGCTCTCACTGTTGGATCCCCATGCAATGGAGGTCATATCATCCAGGATTGACAGCACTGAGCAGTCAGTGGCTGGAGCTCCTTTACATACAGTGCTTCTCAATCAGAGTGTTAAAGTGCTGAGTGACAGCAAGTGAGGTGATGAGGGGGGCCACAATCGAATTCTGACACTGGGACAAACTAGTCTGGGGTTGAATTAAGATTTGTGGGGGGCACCTGACCATCTAAATTTTGGGGGCCCCTGCCTCTCATTAACAAAAGGTACACACATATAACTATACATCTATGTTATATATTAAAGAGCTATATGTGTCCAGCCTCCCTTTCTGGGCATCCCTAAAAATAGTCCTGTGTACAGGGGCCCCTCTGTGTGTGGACGTTCCTTGCCACATTGATTTGCTTGGCATCACCCATCAGGACTTGGGTGCCACCTCCTTGCTATGTGTCCTGTCACGTTCCACCTCTGACTTAAACCCCTATTAGAATAGATACTTTCTCTAAAAAGAAGAGAAAATCATTGCAACCCCAGGTGACATTCCCATTGTATTTCAGTTTTCAGACATATCTAATTAACTTACTAACTTTGCAAACAAATATGCAAATCATCTACCAGTAGAATTTAATAACAGCACAACAAACCTAAGCATTGTTACATTATGAGCCACTGTCTGCAATGAGGGAAAAGTCCTAATGAATGCTAATATCTGTGTGATAACCTCAAAGCATAAACATCATTCTCAGAGAACAAAAAGAAAAAAAAACGTGAATTATTTAGTGAAACAAATGATTATGTTAAAAAGCCCATGAGTCGTTGTTATGGTTATTTGTTGTCTGATTGAGGAAGCTCAGATGGGTTTTCGCATTTGTCATCGGATCTGTAAGCAGTCAAAAAATAAACCATCAACAACAAAAATGAATGTGAATGGAAGCATAAGTGGAGGGCTGATCAAAGGACAGCCTCCTCCATTTCTAATTGTGTATATCTATCACAGTGGTGAATGCTCATGATGTTAGTTCTGGATTATTACAAACAGCAGCCACAATGGAAATCTGTAGAACACGAAGCTTACAGAAGAAAAGAATGACAGATGTTTTCTTGCATAGAATAATCAGCTCACGCCACAAAAGTATAAATAAATAAGCATTGTAATGCATGGTACATTGTACCGTTAGCAGTTCTCTGGAGTTTTTTGGGCTGAATTAATGTGCAAGGGAAATGTCGCTTATGGATGAAGTTTGATAAAACAATATTAGGGCTGATCCAGAGGTATCATTTGGACCATTCTGTTAGTGTTTCATACTTCAAATCAGTGGTCAAGGTGGTAATCATTTAGAAGTGGTGGTATGGACATTCAGAAGTGATGGTATGGACATTTAGAAGTGGTGGTATGGACATTTAGAAGTGGTGGTATGGACATTTAGAAGTGATGGTATGGA